>CM076580.1:1713640354-1713780678 GCA_034641835.2 Pinus albicaulis
CTGATGATGAAACCTGGGGTTGTTCTCGACATTCCATCTTTCTGGCAAGAGATTGTCAATTCTCAGTTGATAACCTTTCCTCTTACAGGTTTCTTTAAATTCCCGTCATTTATTGTTTATTTATTCTTATATCAAAATGTCAAAGAATTTATGATTTTGGGGTTGAATATAGTTGATGTCAACAAAAAAAAGCAATCAGTTTTATTTTGGACTGACATAACTAGAAAAGAGGAAAATGAAGCAGGGTTATTTGAGTTTGCCAGTCATTATATGTCTATTTCTTATAGAATTTTGAATGGGATTTCTCCTCCATGTTTTCTACCAAAAGCCCGGGAGTTTTCTACAATTAGGACCTAGTTGCAGATTCGGAGATTGGTTTGTGTTTGAAGAATATTCGAAGATAAGATTGTATGGAGCTAATATTGAGCCTTACAGGCTCCCAACTTTTGTGCCTGTGCGGCTTTTTGCCCTTGAATTCATAAGACAGAGCCTTAATGTAGATTAGGTGCACTTTCTTCCCATGAAGAAAGGTTTTATGTATAAATTTCCTATGAGTGTGGGACCTTTCATGGTCAATATGAGGCAAGCTTTTGATGAAGTTTCTAAGATGTTGGAAGAGACACATTTTCTATTAGGAGAAAAATGATCATATGATCCGCATGGAGTGATTTCCCAAAGAAGAATTGAGAATGGATATTCTGCGTTTTCTCACGTAAGTAGACCTGATCAGGAGAAGCTAGCAAACCCAGGTGAAATAAATACATCAAAAACGAGCATTCAAACACCTGTTATAACTGAAAGGGCAAATAAAAGAAGTAGGGATGATGTTGTTGAGGTAGATGATGAAGAGCCAAGAGAGGAGAAGAGAACTAAATTGGCCGAAGATCATTCTTCAAATTCACCAGGTTTTACCTTCCATATAAATGAAGAACAAAATGCTCCCTCTTCTCCTAGAGGTCATGAGCTTTACTCAGAGAAGATGCCCTCAGTCAAACAAATATTTACACAGATTGAAGAGAAAAATCAGAGAATAAAAGCTAATGTAGAAGCTCAGGCAGAGCATCACATAGCTGCTGATCAGACTAGGTTGTTGATTGTAATGGACCTTGAAAAGGATCAATTCAGAATGGCTCTAACACATCCAACAGGGATGTCCCTTGGATCTTCAAGCAGTTTTAATGCGGTAAATATAACCATGGATGTAAAGAAGATCCCACTGTGGGATAAGATGAATCTTCATATGCAGACTGGACAGTTAATTGTCAATGATTTAACCAAGACCAATGCCACAGATGTTAAAGCTGAAAACATGCTAGCGAAAGTGATCAAACAGTTCAAGATGGAGAAGGCTAATTCAAGGGCTTTATTAGTTCAAAACAAGGAATTGAAAAAGATTATCATGAAAATCGGTGTAGATCCTAACGACAAAGTTGCAGTACAAAAGCTCATGAAGAGTGCAGAAATAGAGATATCTTCCATGAGAAAAAAACTAAAGTTACCAGCTGCAGAGCATTCAATGGCTGCAGAAGTAGCAGAGGTGGAGAAATAAAAAGAAGAGTTGCGTCTGCAATTTTTGCGAAAAGATGAAGAGTTGTCTAAAGTAACGCAGACTGCTATATCTTTACAAAACCATATTGAAAGTCATACTTGTACTTTTGTTTTTCCTACAGGTGATACAGATCCCCAAGCACAGATTGCTCAACTTACCACAGAGATGAAGATGGCAGAAGAAGATCTAAAGCAAGCTCAATCAAAGTTAGAAACGACCACCAAGGTCATACAGACACTAGAAAATGAAGCGAATGGGAATAAGTAGAAATTACAAAAGGCTTAAGTTGAGATTAAAGACCTAAAAGAGAAGTTAAAAGGTAATATTTCCCTTATAAAGGCTAAAGATATTATTTGGGGTGAAATTGTCTCAGAAATGAAGTCCAATTGGAATTTCCTGAATATAGTTGCTAAGGAGAAAAGCCTGATCTCAGAACATGAAGAAGAAATACTATCTGATAAACAAATAGCAATCAAGAGAGAAAATTGGGCTAGGAAGTTCATAGATTTTATCAATTCCAAGTCGGATGAGGAATTGGAAAATATTTAGATACAAGATAGATATTTTATGCTCAAGAGGTGAATAAAATGATAATCAGGAATGATCTTCGGAAGGTTGCAGAGAAGAGGCTACTAGGAATTAAAGAGACAGTAAAGAAGTTTGATATATCATTTGATAAATTGACAAGAACATTTTTACCTTCCTGTTGGACAGAGAAAGGGAATATTATGTCATGGAAGTTTTATGAAGATTCGTTAGTATTGGCAAAAAGCAGGGTGGATAACAGACATGAAAAGACGCATATTTTAAAAGGAGAAACAGTGTTTAACTTCTTGCAGATACATTTCAATTTGCTATGGATGGTGAAGACTCTCTTCACAGAAAGACCTACCCACAGCCAAGTTGTTGCATTCATGTTGGAGTATCATAGTTTCAAGAATGCCCCGATAACCCAAAGTTAGCTATGGAAAAAATGAAAAACATTCTCAATGGACACAGCGAAAGAGATCCCAACGTCTCAACCAAGAGTAGCCATTGATTCAGCAACTGCGTCAGAAGTGGCTTTCCATATAGATTAGAAAGTTTCAAATTCACACTATGTTATTTTCTTAAAATCATGCAAATTGTAATAGGACCCTTCGAGGCATGTGCCTCCATAACTACCAGTAGTTTAAGTAGTTAGAATGAGTTTAAGAAGTTGGAATTAGTTTCATCAGGAGAAACTGTTTTATGACTTTGTATTTAAAGGAAATTTGAGGAAAGAAAGAGGTTCCGAGTTTTGAACCTTGAAGCTAAATTTTGTACTGGAGAACAGAAAATCAATAAAAGAAGTATGCAAGTTTCCATCATTCTGTTTATACTGAAAAGTTACCTAGTTTACACTATGTTTCCATATCTGTGAATAAAATGGAGTAATTTGAGCTGCGGGTCTCTTTATAAATGTGTATTTAAGAGTTATACAAACCTTAATGTGCGCTCCTCTGTTTTAACTTTATCTTTCCCTATTTCTTCAGGGTTTTATTATGATAGATTCTGTTTTAGACAGCATATCAGATTGAAATCCTCTTCTCTTTTTCTTCCGTTCTTTCATTTTGGCATAAATGGAATATTGCATTGCAGAACATTGCATGGTTTTAATATTTTAAGGTTATATAATTAACGTTTAAGGGTTTATAAGACAGAGACAGATATATATTTATTTTATGACATATTCATATAATGTCTTGAGCACGGATTCCTTTACACAGCAAGGAATTGTTTCTTACGGTACAACACCACCAATAATCAGGCCAAATATGATACAGTACGTGGTCTCTTATTCGATGCCCTATCTCATCGCATCCTCCATCTGCACATTCATTTAGATTCCTTGCTTCTTTAAAAAATCTTTATTTCCTAAAGATATAGTGTTCATTTTATTTTTTCAGAGATAACTGTTTCTTTCAGTGAATCGCCAATTGTTGTGACCAGCAACAACCCCCCTTTTTATTTAATATTAGTAATAATACTAAATAAATGGGGACCCTTAGTTAAAAAATCCAAAAAATCAATTAGGATTTGTTTTCCTTTTCAAATAAAACTTTTTATCATAAACTTAGAGAAATCCCTTAGAAAGAACCTTAAGAAACACTTAAGTTTATGATAGATTACAATAAAATTGCTCTTTAAACAAAATAGCGCATCCATCGCAAAATAGTAGATATCTTTTGTAAAACTGAAATTGCGATTCTGCGATATTGCGATATTGCGCAGGTCGCAGATCACATAGTGCAGAAAAAGGAAATGCTAAACGAATACTTTTGCGCTATTTACAACTTTGCGCTTTTGCGCTATTTTGAGATATTTGCGATATGCGCTTTTGCGCTATTTGCAATTTGCGATGGTTACGTTTTGCGATTTGCGCTTTTGCGATATTGCGATATTGCGCAGATCGCAGATCATAATGTCGCGGATTCATAAAAGTGCGTTGTTCAAAGAAATCTTCCCATATATCAATATCTGTTATGCGCTTTAATGATTGGATTAAATGAATGGATTGTCAATTAATGGTAAAAGAGATTTTGTTTTGATTGATAGTCGTTTCACGATAAAATAATATATTTCCTCCGCCTTTGCATTTAAAACAATCTCATCACCTTCCTCATGCCATTACTCTCATTTAACTCGCAAAACGCAGGCACGAAGGAGCAAACGTCTATACAAAGCTTTCACTAAACATTATGGGTAAGAAAGAGAAGAGCTCGAATTCTGAAAACAGAGAAATGGCTTCACTGTATACAGACACCGCTTGCAAAAAGGATGCCAGCATAACTACATGGGAAGGAATGTATAATTTTTTGGAAGAAGAAAATCCTGTGGTGATGAAAGTTGCGGCTACAGCAGGTTCCAGTAATACATCTGAGGAAACCCTCAAAGAACTGGCTTGTTCATTTCTGCATAGGATAGCGGCAAGGCCAAGGATTCTCCCGTATACGGACATGGTGAAATGGGTGCTGGACAACACTGATGTTTCAGATAGGCAATTTAGAACTCCATCTGAAAATCTAATCGGGTCATTCACCACGAAAGACGTGAAGTTGATGTATAAGTTGCCGGAACCTCATGCGCCTTATAATAAGCAATTTATGAAAGAATTTTCCAGAGAACATGCGAATTTATCAGAATGCACACATGAATGGACCAAAAGATATGAGCCATTGAAGACAAACAAACACGGGTGGACAGTACCAAAAAAGGATGTTTTAGACGCTGTTCACAAGTTCAAATATCCAAGTGGGCAAATTGACACAGTTTCTACCACATGATAAGGTATGTAAGTTTGCCAAAATTATCCTCTATAGAACTTTTAGAAGTTACTAAAGAAGCTGTTGGAGGTCAAGAGTTCTCAAAGAAACATAAAGCTCTTCTTGAGAAAAGTCGGGAGTTGAAGAGACTTGAAATAACTGTAAGACAAAATGAGGAAACATTGACCAAATTCAAGGCACTTAATGTTGAGTAAGGAAAAAGATGTGGAGCGTGTTCGGCATAGAGAAAAATTACTACGAAAGGTCAAATCGATAAAAAGAAACTACTTTGGCTAAGGTATGATATGAGAAAATGGTGAAGCAAAATCAAGATGAAATTGAAAAATTAATAACAGAGCAAAAAGCTCCAATAAAGGAAAATGCACAAATCAGAAGGGCAGAAAAGGCAGCAGAGGAGGCGGCTACAGCGGCAAACACTCTTACTGATTGTGTAAATGACAATTTACACAAAGCTAATTTGATTCCAGAAACTGTTCCAGGATATCTCCCACAGGCACATCAACTACAAACAGAATGGAGGCAAAAGGCAGAAGAAAGAGCAAAATCAATCCAAGGGCTGACAAGATTAAACTGGGACTCTTACTGGACATACTTAGTGAAGCCACACAGTCAGCACAGTGCGCTTAATTGTATCATCAATTCTACTGAAGATCACACCACACTTGCCAGCTACTGTCTTTTAGGTGGGTTGAACCTAAAGTCGATCCTTACATCTTCTCAAAACTATGCTAGATGCCTGCAAGTTTAAAGATCAAGTTCATAAATAGTTAGTTAATAGTCTTTATTTTTAGATTTAGTTTTAATTTTACTGTATTTTAGCCTAGGAAAAGGATGGTCATTAAACCGAATCCTTAATTTTTGTAATAGACTATTTTTAGATTTAGCTAAGTAGTATTTAAACCCTTCTCATGCATTTAGAGAAGGGTCCTGGATCTTAATATTTTTGACTTGGAGATTGCATTTCTGTACTCCATTGTGTTATATATTTTTAAAAAGGATCACATTTGGTGATTTTTATGTGGAATTATCTTTGAAGTGTTGCATTTATGTACCTTGGAATTTGATTTTGCATCAGAGTTACTGGATTAGAGTATCATATTTCATTTGAAAGTCTTCAAGATGAATGAGGTATTTCTATCTGTTCACTGTTGATTTCTTTTGTCTTATGATATTCGTTTTAAAATTTGCTATCATTTATATATATTTGGTTTTCATAACGTTTCTTTTTATATATCATTTCTGAGTATAATTGAAACGTTATCTTTCATAAGTATATATAGATGGTATACAATGATGAATGCAATATGCTAATACAACTTTGTTTAATTTCTTAAATAGAGTTATCTTTATTTGTTTCTGCACATTTCAATTTAAATGATAATACATTTTTATGGTTATTTTTAAATTGGAACAATCTTAAGTTGTATTCACATATGATTGCTCGGGTTAGTGTTAGAATTTCTTTATCAGTATTTAGTTTAAATTAAATAGTTTTATTTCAGTCAATTTAGTCTCATTTTCACCCATCCAAATCAACCCATCACCAACCCATTAGTTATAAGGAAACTGATCCTTTAAATCTAGTCGGAGCCACCATACCAAACGGAAAAGGAGCTGTCCTAAGGTCCCGATCGGGTGGTTTTCCCCAATGTTTGAAGCAGATATTTTCTAGGCTTCAACATTTTTGGCGCTAGAAGGAGGGCCTGAGCTATGAATGGAAAGTAAATCTTTACCTACAAGCCATTATGAGAGCAAAACACCCTCATCAACTTCTTCAATTTCTTCTGAAATACAAAATCCTATAGAAGAAATTGAGAAGAATATTCAAACACCCACTACCAAAATCTCAAAACAATCAGACAATCAAACTCCTGAGTCTCCTGAAGTTCAAGATCTAATTCATAAATTGAAAGGATTCTCATTATCCCTTGATGAGTCTGAAATATCTGAAGGTAGTGTAAGCTCAAAATTTGTTTCTTCAAAACCTCTTACTAGTCTTCAAAGTGAAAAACTTGGTATTTCTCCGAAAGAATTCCCTTTGCCTAGTAGAGTCAAGACAAGAAAAACTCAATCGGAATCAGTAAGTGATATAGGTTCTTCATCTAATATTCAATTACCTGTTTCTGAAATCCCAACTCAACAAAGTACAGTTGTTTCCACATCATCTCCTCAATCATCATCAATCTCAACATCATCTATTCCAACAACTTCTATTCAAGCACCACCAGCTTCTACTACTCCTCCAATAGTTGTTCCAATAATGGCTAGACCATGGGCTACTCCAGGAGCTGTCAACATGCCTGCACCTTTACACGATTTACCTGACAATCCTGGAAAATGGCTTCCAAAGTTTAGTCCAGATCTTAACATTCAAGCTGAAGAACATATCAATAACTTTATGTTGGCTATAAATTTGAATGGAGTCGTACATGAAGATGTTGTAGTCAGACTATTTCCTTATACTCTTCAAGGGGCAGCAAGATTCTGGTACTTTTCATTACCATCAGGATCCATAACAAGTTGGGTCATTTTTGCAGATCATTTTTTAACCAAATTTGGAGATGACAGATCAATAGCTACTTTAATCAACGATCTCTCAAATTTGAAAGCAGAACCCAAGGAACCCATTAAAGATTTCAACGCTAGATTCAACAAACTCTTGAACAAAATCCACACAGATTCAAGGTCTAGTGAACAAGTCAGAAGAGAATGGTACATAACTGCTTTGCCCTCAAACATAGAAATTTTTGTAGATAGAGCTGCAAAACCTACGTTAGCTGAGAATATGAAAGAGGCTATTGCAGTAGAAAAACGAATTATTTCTCTAGAAAATAAAAATGCTATTGAGGAAAGGAAATCAAAGAAAGTCAGCTTCAAAGATGATTCAAAGAAAAAGGCCAAAGATCCATACGACATGGAAGGTTTACAGAAAGTTCTTAAAACCATGTCAAATGAAATGATTGAAATAAAAAAACAAGTGGCTGAAACTTCTACCAAGAAACCATTCCGAAATTTCAGAAGAAACCAAGTTGAATCTAAACCTCCTAATGCAATCTCTAATGCAGAATCAGAAGAAGAGGAAGAAGAAGAAGATACATCTATAGTATCAGATGAAGAAGATGAGAATGAAGAAATAGCTGAATTGAATGGAATGTGGGATTTTATTCTCCCTAATTCTGATAGTGAAGAAGCTATGCCTGTAAGTACTAGAAGTAAATCTATATCGGAACCATTACAAACAGTTCCTAAAAAGAAAATTACAACTCCAAGTACCAAAGACAAATCCCCTGTAAAGAAAACTTCTTCATTACCTACTCAAAATCAGCCAACCTCTTCTAATCCTCCTACATCAACAACCAAGACTTTAGTGGTGTCAGATCCTATGGAGTACAACATTGTTGAAGACATGAAAAAGATTAAAGCCAACATTTCCTTACATGAACTCAGCAAACTAAAACACCAGCAGAAGTTGCTATTAAAAGAATTAAACGCTACACCAATTGCTCCTTTACCAAGTGGCGTAATTGCAAAAGCAGCTAGAGGAGCTGGTAAGCCACCAGATAAGGTAGATGCTACTGATACAGTGCTCATTGGAGAAAAATCAAATTCTCAAACTCCTCCTTTTCTTTTGACTTATGAGATGTACAATAAAAATCTGCACAATTTTTTGATTGATTCTGGAGCCTCCTCCAATATAATGCCTACTTATGTCTGTGCCAAATTGAATATCGAACCACAGAAATCGGCAGTTCATATTGTTCAATTGGATCGCTCTAAATTTCAAGTTGTAGGAGAAATCAATTCAGTTACTATCATATTAGCTTCTGATCCTAGGATTGTCCAAAGAATTGATATTTTGATTGCTGATATTCCTGAATTCTATGGATTAATCTTAAGCAGGGACTGGTCTACGAAACTTAATGGTTATATCTAAACTGATTATTCGCATATGTGGCTTCCCTACAAAGGGAAACCAAATCAAATCAAAGTTGAACGAGAAAAACATATGACGCACACTGTCACTGAATTTGAACAACCTAATGAGCCTGTGGCATTCAACAACAATATCCTTGGAGGTTATTCTGCTGAGTCATTTCTTAGAAACTTCCAAGCACCTCAATCACCTTTTTCTGTAAATACTTTTGTTTCTCAAATAGAAAAATTTTCACAATCTGATTCTTCCAGAATTGTAAATATTTCTGATGTAATTGTAGATAAGTCAATAGATAAATCTTTATTTTGGTCGTTATATTTTGATGGATCAAAGTCTAGTGATGGAGCTGGAGCAGGATGCATCTTAATCAATCCATATGGAGAAAAAACCATGCTGTCATGTAGGTTAGAATTTGAGTGCACGAACAATACCACAGAATATGAAGCCTTGGTTCAAGGAATTTATAAAGTTATAGGGCTAGATGTTAAATACTTGAAAGTCTTTCGTGATTCCGAAATTGTCATAAAACAAGTTAGGAATAATATTCATTGCCTTTCAGGACATCTTAAACACTATCAAACCCTAGTACAAGATCTCACCACTCATTTTTTAGCATTCAATATTTTTGCTATTCCTAGGAATCAAAATACATCAGCTGACTTGTTAGCTAATGTTGCATCTAAACTCCTTCCTGCTGAAGATTGCAGTCCTGATAGGTTTTCTGTAGAATTGATTTTTCATCCATCTGTCCCAGATAATGTTACAAATTGGAGAGTATTCTATCATGATCAAGATATTTTAAATTTCATGACTTGAGAGAAATCATATGATGAGCAAATTATTGATGAAGATGATCATGATTTTCAAATTGCTTCAAAAGGTAATGAAAATCCCATTCCAAAATCCGTTGTTAAATTAGAAGATTTATATGACATTAAAGACAGATTCAAGAAAGTCACTAATGCTAAATTTCAAAGTTCCACTTTGAAGTTTGAATTAGTAAATCTTGGTTCCGATTCTAAACCTCAAAACGTTAATTTAGGACTCAATTTAACACCAGAGGAAAGGAATGCTTTCATTAAACTCTTGAACAAATATAAAAACGTTTTTTCTTGGAATTATGATGATTTAAAAATGTATGATACTTCGGTTATTCAACACACAATTCCAATGCTTCCTGATATTAAACCTGTTCAACAAAAGTTAAGGAAGGTTCATCCAAATCTCGAAGGACAAATCAAATCAGAACTTAATAAACTTTTAAAAGCCAAAATTATTTTTCCTGTAAGGCACTCCAATTGGGTTTCCAATATGGTACCTGTAAGGAAGAAGAATGGTGATATAAGAATCTGTATTGATTTCAGAAACTTAAACAAGGCATGTTTAAAAGACAATTTCACATTGCCAACCATGGAACAGATACTTCAAAAGGTAGCTGGTTATGAACTTATGTCCTTTCTTGATGGATTTTCAGGCTATAATCAAGTTTTAGTTCATCCAGATGACAGATTGAAAACAACTTTCAGAACAAAATGGGGAACTTATGCTTATCAGAAAATGCCTTTTGGTCTAATAAATGCAGGAGAAACTTTCCAAAGAGCTATGGACATAGCATTTAAAGGGCTGATCAATAAATTAGTTGTTGTTTATCTTGATGACATAACAGTATTTTCAAAAAAGAGAGCCAATCATCTACATGATCTAAAGCAAATATTTGAAATATGTAGAAGGTTTGGTATTTCCTTAAATCCGAAGAAATCTTTCTTTGCTTTGGATGAAGGAAAGCTCTTAGGATTTGTTGTGTCAAAAGATGGTATATACATTGATCCAGATAGAGTGAAAGAAATTTTTGATATTTCTTTACCTCATAACAAAAAATCCATGCAATCATTTCTTGGACAGATCAATTTTGTTAAAAGATTCATTCCTGATTTTTCTTTAATTGTTTTACCTATGCAAAATATGATCAAGAAGAATTCAGTATTCAAATGGGGGCATAAAGAGAAAGAATCCTTTTTGGAAATCAAACAAGCGATTATTAACGCACCAGCATTGAATACCCTGGATTTTTCTAAAGATTTTATTTTGTATACTTTGGCCATCGAAACATCCTATGCAGCTGTTTTAACACAGCTCAATGATCAGAAAATCGAAGCACCAATTTATTTCTTTAGCTCAAATCTACAAGGAGCTGATCTTAATTATTCTGATGTTGAAAAACAAGCCTTTGCAGTGTTTAAATCAATCAAACATTTTGGACCTTTTCTCTTGAAAACACATACCAAAATCATTGTCCCATTCTCTACGGTGAGGAAATTATTAATTCAAAAAGAAGTAGGAGAAAAGAGAGCTAACTGGGTAACAACCTTGCAAGAATATGATATTGATATTAAACCCGCTAAGATTGTTAGAGGACAAGGTTTTTGCAGATTATTGGCAGGAGCTCATAACATACCAGAAAATCAAGATTCAAATCAAGATATTCAAGTAAGTCAGATAAGTGTTACAGATTCTGAATCTCAGTATGCTGATCTTATCTATTACTCGAAAAATGGGTATGCTCCTTCTAATCTCAGATATAAGAGTAAACGCACTTTAAGGTTAAAGGCTATTAAATATGAGATCATTGATAATGTGTTATTCAGGAAAAATTATGATTCAATCTTATTAAGATGTCTTGAAAAGACTGAAGCCGAAAAGGTTTTGCAGGAATTGCATGATGGACCAACAGGAGGTCATTTTGGAGGTGATACCACAGCTCACAAAATAATTCGTGCTGGTTATTACTGGCCTACCCTTTTTAAAGATACACATGATTACGTAAGGAAGTGCCGAATTTTTCAAACTGCAAGTGGAAGACAAAGGAAACCAGCTTTTCCTTTGCAACCAATGACTATTGAGCAACCATTCGAACAATGGGGGCTTGACATTATTGGTGAGATAGTACCTCATTCTTCCAAACAGCACAAGTACATCCTTACTGCAACTGATTACTTTACAAAGTGGGTAGAAGCAATCCCGTTGAAGGTAGCCAATTCTGATGCAATTATTGATTTCATAGATCAATTCATCATAACCAGGTTTGGTGTACCTAATGCTCTAGTCTTTGATAATGCATATTACTTCTCTGGAAATAGTTTAATAGAATTTGCAGTCAAAAGAGGTTTTAAATTGAAATATTCAGCAAATTATTATCCACAAGGTAATGGTTTGGCTGAATCCACTAACAAAAATCTTATCAAAATCATTAAAAGGACCATTGATCAAAATCAAAAGAATTGGCACAAATCTTTAATATTTGCATTATGGGCTGATCGTATCACTGAAAAAGCTTCAATAGGAACTTCACCTTTCAATTTAGTTTATGGAAAGGAAGCTGTGATACCATCAAATTTAGCTCTTCCATCATTAGCCTTAGTGCAATTTATTGAAGAAAATCCTTCTTCATCCATTCAATTGAGATATGATCAAATCCTTAAACTAGAAGAAGATAGAGATAAAGCAAAAATTATTCATGAAAAACATCAACAACTTGTAAAATCTTCTTTTGATGCAAGTTCTACCGGCTCAAAAATTTTGTTAATTGGTGATCTTGTTCTGAAATGGGATAAAGCACATGAAGAAAAAGGTAAGCATACCAAGTTTCAGAAAATGTGGCTTGGACCATTTCAGATCGCTGAAAAGATAGGCTCAAATACATTCATACTCCAAGATCTAACAGGTAAGAGAGAATCTCTTCCTATAAATGGGCTTATCTTGAAGAAATTTTTTTCATAAGGAGGTAACCCCTTCTTAAACTGTACATATTCCTTTCTGCAGAGTTTTTAATTGTTTTTGAAAATAAAGGTTGTTAATGAATCTATAATTGACTGTTTACTATTTAGGAAAATTTCTTAGGAAAAATATTATAAATATTTATTTTGTGTAAATAAGAATTTTTAAAGAGATGATCACAGTTTTTGGATAGTTTAAAATAAGATGTTAAACTTTGAAAGATTATTCCAATCATTTGCATGATCTTTTGAAAACTTGAGAAGAATGTAAATCATTATAAGTTTATTGAGCAGAGAAAGGTTATCTATAAAAGTAAAGATTTTTCAAAGTCTTGGTACTAAAAAAACTCTGAAAATTGTCATCCATTGATTCTTAAGGATAAAACTATTTCACCCCATCCACTTAAGTTGTGATTTTTTAGAATGTAATTCTAAGAAATTATATGAAAATTTAAGAGATAAGAGGTCTCATTATGAGCCGACTTACCATGTTCGTAAGAAGTAATGAAACTGACATTACCAATACTGCATATCAAAACAGGGTAATGGCTTATAAATATAAGACAAGGAGTCTCATCACGAGCTAGCTTGTTCAGTTTAATTATAACTAGTGAATGGCATTGTTATTAACTGGCTACCAAACCAGAACAATGGCTCTTAAAAATAAAAATAAGTAAAAGACAAAAACATGAGATAATAGGTCTTATGAATTTATCTTTTAAAAAGTCATAATTTTAGTTGGATGGGACAATGAATGGTTAATGGTTTAAAGGTAACCCTGTCGAGACTATGAACGTTTACAGGCAGCAGAGGCAATACCTATGGCAATAGAGTATATTATAAAACCAAAACTTGGAGAAATCCACTTACTTTATTATTAACACCAATCAAAGCTTGAGATAACCTAAAAATGTTTTTGTTCTTAAGGAATTAGAAAGAAATTGTGAATGATATTTATTTCTTTTTCATAGTTAGATTTTATTTAAAAAAATCCTAAGATAGTTTTCATTATCTTTAAAAATATTTATTTACTAGAAATATAGTGTTCATTTTATTTTTTCAGAGATAACTGTTTCTTTCAGTGAATCGCCAATTGTTGTGACCAGCAACAACCCCCGTTTTTATTTAATATTAGTAATAATACTAAATAAATGGGGACCCTTAGTTAAAAAATCCAAAAAAATCAATTAGGATTTGTTTTCCTTTTCAAATAAAACTTTCTATCATAAACTTAGGGAAATCCCTTACAAAGAACCTTAAGAAACACTTAATTTGATGATATATTACAATAAAATTGTTCTTTAAACAAAATAGCGCATCCATCGCAAAATGATAGACATCTTTTGAAAAATTGAAATTGCGATTTTGCGATTTTGCGATAACGCGATCCCAAAAAAGCCTATACAATAACATATTGGTCGCAGATCGCATAGCGCAGAAAACAGAAATGTTAAACGAATACTGTTTGCGCTGTTTATAATTTTACACTTTTGCGATATCTGCGATATGCGCTTTTGCAATATTTGCGATGTGCGCTTTTGCGCTATTTCGCAATTTGCGCTTTTGCGCTATTTGCAAAATTGCGATGGTTACGTTTTGCGATATTGCGATATTGCGATATTGAGTAGATTGCAATGTCACGGATTCATAAAAGCGCGTTGTTCAAAGAAAATATTCCCATATATCAATATCTGTTATGCGCTTTATTGATTGGATTAAATGAATGGATTGTCAATTAATGGTAAAAGAGATTTTGTTTTGATTGAAAGTCGTTTCACGATAAAATAATATATTTCATCCGCCTTTGCATTTAAAACAATCTCATCACCTTTCTCATGCCATTACTCTCATTTAACTCGCAAAACGCAGGCACGAAGGAGCAAACGTCTATACAAAGCTTTCACTAAACATTATGGGTAAGAAAGAGAAGAGCTCAAATTCTGAAAACAGAGAAATGGATTCACTATAAGTAGACACCGCTTGTAATAAGGATGCCGGCATAAGTACATGGGAAGGAATGTATAATTTGTTGGAAGAAGAAAATCCTGTGGTGATGAAAGTTGCGGCTATAGTAGGTTCCAGTAATACATCTGAGGCAACCCTCAAAGAACTGGCTTGTTCATTTCTGCATAGGATAGCGGCAAGGCCAAGGATTCTCCCGTATACGGACATGGTGAAATGGGTGCTGGACAGCACTGATATTTCAGACGGGCAATTTAGAACTCCATCTCAAGAGCTAATCGGGTCATTCACCATGGAAGATTTGAGGCTGATGTATAAGTTGCTGGAACCTCAGGCGACTTATAATAAGCAATTCATGGAAGATTTTGCCAGAGAACATGCGAATTTGTCAGAATGCACACAGGAGTGGAACAAAAGAGATGAACCGTTGAAGAAAAACAAACACGGGCGGACAATACCAAAAAAGGATGTTTTAGACGCTGTTCACAAGCTCAATATCCAAGTGGGCAATTTGACACAGTTTCTACCACAAGATAGGGTATGTGAGTTTTCCAAATTATCCCCTATAGAGCTTTTAGAAGTGACTGAAAAAGCTGTTGGAGATCAGGAGCTCTCAGGGAAACATAAAACTCTTATTGAGAAAAGTCGGGAGTTGAAGAGACTTGAAATAACTGTAAAGCAAAATGAGGAAACATTGACCAAATTCAAGGCACTTAATGCTGAGCAAGAAAAAGATGTGGAGCGTGTTCGGAAAAGAGAAAAACTACTGCGAAAGATCGAATCTATAAAGAAGAAACTACCTTGGCTGAAGTATGATATGAGAAAAAGGAAAAAGAGAAAATGGCGAAGCGAAATTGAGATGAAATTGCAAAATTAATAGCAGAGAAAAAAAGCTCCAATAGAGGAGAATGCACAAATTAGATGAAAAAAGGAGGCGGCTACCGCAGAAAACACTCTTACTGATTGTGTAAATGATAATTTACACAAAGCTAATTTGATTTCAGAAACTGTTCCAGGATATCTCCCACAGGCACATCAACTGCAAACAGAATGGAAGCAAAAGGCAGAAGAAAGAGAAAAATCAATCTAAGGGCTGACAAGATTAAATTGGGACTCATACTGGACATACTTAGTGAAGCCACACAGTCAGCACAGTGCACTTAATTTTATCATCAATTCTACTGAGAAGATTGCACCCACACTTGCCGACTCTGTCTTTTCAGGACAGTTGAACTCTGAAGTCGGTCAACCACATCTTCTCAAAACTATGCTAGATGCCTGCAAGTTTAAAGATCAAGTTCATAAATAGTTAGTTAATAGTCTTTAGATTTAGTTTTAATTTTACTGTATTTTAGCCTAGGAAAAGGACGGTCATTAAACCAAATCCTTAATTTTTGTAATAGACTATTTTTAGATTTAGCTAAATAGTATTTAAACCCTTCTCATACATTTAGAGAAGGGTCCTGGATTATTATATTTTTGACTTGGAGATTATTTTACTGTATTTTAGCCTAGGAAAAGGACGGTCATTAAACCGAATCCTTAATTTTTGTAATAGACTATTTTTAGATTTAGCTAAGTAGTATTTAAACCCTTCTCATGCATTTAGAGAAGGGTCCTGGATCTTAATATATTTTTGACTTGGAGATTACATTTCTGTACTCCATTGGCTTAATATATTTTTAAAAGGATCACATCTGGTGATTTTTATGCGGAATTATCTTTGAAGTGTTGCATTTCTATACCTTGGAATTTGATTTTGCATCAGAGTTACTGGATTAGAGTATCAGATTTCATTTGAAAGTCTTCAAGATGAATAAGGTATTTCTATCTGTTCACTGTTGATTTCTTTTGTCTTATGATATTCGCTTTAAAATTTTCTATCATTTATATATATTTGGTTTTCACAACGTTTCTTTTTATATATCATTTCTGAGTATAATTGAAACGTTATCTTTCATAAGTATATGTGGATGATATGTTATGATGAATGCAATATGTTAATACAACTCTGTTTAATTTCTTAAACAGAGTTATCTTTATTTGTTTCTACACATTTCGATTTAAATGATAATACATTTTTATGGTTATTGTTTAAAAGGAATAATCTTAAGTTGTATTCACATATGATTGCCCGGGTTAGTGCTAGAATTTCTTTTATCAATATTTAGTTTAAATTAGATAGTTTTATTTCAGTCAATTTAGTCTCACTCTCACTCATCCAAATCAACCCATCACCAACCCATTAGTTATAAGGAAACTGGTCCTTTAAATCCAGTCGGAGCCACCATACCAAACGGAAAAGGAGCTGTCCTAAGGTCCCGACCGGGTGGTTTTCCCCAATATTTGAAGCAGAGATTTAATAGGCTTCAACAGAGGGAAAATGCCTTATTAGAAGAAAAACCCTTGTTTTTTCTTTCGCCTGCTGCGACCAAATCGTAGCCCCGTTTGACACACCGTCTGCACCGTTGGAAAGCTCTCACCGAGCACTCAAATGGGTATCCATTAGCTTTTCATTTTTTAATACTTCACCAGGACACATTTTTTCCATGAAGGGTCTATTCACCTCTCCTCCAAATTTAATTTCTTCACTTACAACACTTGTACTTGGGGCACCACTTTGCCTCCTTACTTGTCTTTTTTAGTGTTTATTTTCATCATGAGATACCCTATTTTACTCATGTTGTTTATGGTCCCCCATTGGACCTTGACTGTGTTGCAGCACAATCGAGTCGCCCTTGTTTAGAGCATCCGAGTTGAGTCATTATCGGTCATGGAGTCTATCTCGAGTCCCTTTGTATCCCGATATAGCCTTCCATCCTTCATTGCTTGGTCCCTCTCTCGTGTTGCACATTATGGCCTTCAGTACCATTGTCCCCTATCCCTCATGATATTGTGTCAATCTCTGCCAAGCCATTCATGCCCTTTATGCTCTATCAAGGGAAGTCGTCCCTCCGCTACTCAGTATTCCCCATTTCATCATCATTAGTAGTGTCTGTCTGTTAGTCGCTCCACTATTTTCTCTCGCGCCTTAGTTGGGGATCCCTTATTGCTTCACCTATGGCGGACCTCCTTCTGTCGACATCAGCTCATTTACTCCAGAAGATAGGTTTAGAGGGTGGTGTACCTTGGTTCGAGCTACTTTCCACATGATCGCGATCCATATACTTGATGGTCCAGTGATGCAGCAGCAGCTATTGGTGATTCCTGGGTGTGTGTGAGATGTCTCAACCCTCATGAGGGGGTGGCCCTACAGGTAGCCCCCCACATGCCCGGATGACTTCTTCATTTCCGCCTTTGATGTAACTCCTTACATTTGACAATGTCGGCCTCAGCCGCTTGTATCCCCTCTTCGATTTGCATGTATCAGTCAGATTTTGCGAGCCCTTCCCCATGTATAGGGGGAATTTGGGGTGTATTTGTATCTCATGTACTAAACTATTATTGTATAAGTCCTGGTTGTTATTCCAGGCACAGCATGTATGTGGGATTCATCATTCTATTTTTTCTAGCTTGCATTTATGCCAGCATGTAATTTATAGTTCGCTTCCTTATTTACTGGACATACTATTCTTTTGTACTTTGTCTCGGCGGACATAGGTATGCCTCCCCCGCCGCCTTTCACACAGGTACCACTTCATAAACTAGAGACTTGTTGCACCTATAAGTCTTGTCTCCTCAGGGTCTAGTCCTTTAGCACATTAGACTACCTTACATTTCTCTCTCTCACTTCCCTCTTGATGTCTAGTGATTGAGTTCTTACAACGTACTTCGGTCATACGATTTGCTCCTAACACTCGTACGTTGGGGGGCAATCTGTTACACCATTTTTTGGTCATCTAACCTATTATCATTAGATGAACCCAAGTACACCATGTAAGACAAATTTTACCCTAAGTAAAATTGCTTTCACTATGTGAAATAACTTAGTAAAACACCTTTATTAAGTTGTTTATGGTCTAAACAGGAAACCCCAAAAGGAAATAATAAACAAATCTATATTTGTTTATATTTCCTGATCATATTTAACCCAAAACAAGGAAATCAATTAAATAAATCCTTATTTATTTGATTATTTCCTAGGAATAAGTTATTTAAATCCTTATTTAAATAATATTCCTAGTTAAATTTGACTAAATCATTTATAAATAATTAAATAAATCATTATTTATTTAATTATATTCCTACCATTTCCTTAAAATAGTAAATAAATCATTTATTTATTTATTATTTATAAATAAAGGAATTGACCCAAGTCAAAAATCCTTTTCCCTCCAACAAATATAATAAAATATTCCTAAAGGGTGGTTCTAGAATTTGATTAATAATATTTTATTCATGCACCAAGTTCTAGATCACCCTAACAAGAGAGAGAGATTCTAGATCTGAAGTGCTGAGGACTGTTAAGAACCCATCCCATTGAGGAGAACTGGAAAACACCTTTCTATGTTTTCCTCTCAGGTGCCCCCTTTGAATATAATATAAAGAATTCTTTCAAATACATTGTTTTTGTCTTGTCTATTGGATGCATGGAGCCATATTTCATTTTTACTGCTTAATGTCTTTTATGCTTAGATCTGGATTTCTGTAGCATTATTTGGATCAACTAATTGCAGAATTAAAGATATTGGCAATCATATTTGATGTTAGGGCTATTTTTTATGCCTAGATAAAGTGGTCTTTTACGACGAAAGATTCATACTAATAGTATGGGCGCAACCATCTGTCATGAGTAGTCTATTGTATCATGAATAATAAAACTGATCGCAGCCTCGATGGTGGAAACTAGATCCACGGTCTTGATTTCTGATTCCCGAAATAGTACGAATATATCCATGCAATTGATTTTGTCAAAGTCAAACATGGTAGAAACCACTTGATTACTGGTCAATGATGTGAACCGTTAACAAGTGTGAGAGAAACCACCAATAATTACAATGGCTCTCAAAGTAATCCAGTACAATCTATGAAGTGTGAATGAATGATTTGCAGTCGAACACTCATAGAATCGTTCGATCGAAGGTCAATGATGCAACCTGTCATCGAAGGAGAGAAACCTACCATTAGGGCATGAAAATCCCAAGGTACTGATATATTTCTAGATCAAATTTCTAGATGATGAGCTAACGTCGATAGAAAGTGATCCGTCACAGGAAATACCACAACCCAAAATCATTAGATCAAGTTTTGAAGAAATATTTTTTCAAGGACTAACTCAGGGATGGTCAACATAAATGGAGAAAAATGTTTGCAATGAATGGTTTATTTGAACTCTCCCTTGAACACATAAATACACTGCAGATGGCTTGGCAGCATTTGACCTAAAGCTAATGCCCAAAAACTGGCTAAATACTTTCAATGTTGTTTGATTAAATTTTAGACAAAGGATTTCCCAACCCAGGTACAAGTGTGACAAAGTGTTGTGTTCAAGAGTGGCATGTTGCTTTCTAAACAAGAGTGACAACTAGATTCTTTTTCTCTTTTTTCCCCCACCATTACTGGCAAGTACCTATTTATTTTTTCAAGCTTGAGAAGGATAACATTTGCTTGTTTGTGTAAGCTCATCCTTCGGATGAGTCCATCTTAGTATTAAAATCGAACCCTAAGAAGGAATGGTTCGATCCTGTTGTAATCGACAAGTCATTTACTGTTAAATTTTAATGATTCTAGTATAGGAGAAACTCAACATTTTTTAGTTTTAGGAAGTCATAAGAAAAACGTAAGTAAACTCTGTTAACACTGGAAAATCGTACAACAGAAGACGACATTATCTAATGTCAAGCAAAAGGATTTAGAGGGCTAGAAGACATTATAGAATCTAGACATTAGTATTTAAAAATCTCTTAAGGTCTGAGGAAAAATAAAATTTGAACAAGTCCTAAATGCTTTTGCACGCATTATCCTTCGTGAAGAGTGCCTTTGTGCGCCTTATGGCTGGAAATGTGCACAATCCTAGGAGTGGCAAAATTTCACTTTCTAGGACCATTCAAAGAAAAGGACAAGTGATTCCTCACTTGAAGCCGCCTAAAAACAACCACCAACTCCTCCTTAAACATCAAGTGAGCACACAATGGAATATTTGGAGCACACAAAGGAATCATACCCCTCTCTTGGGTCACCATCCACAATGTACCAAGAGAGGGAAGGTGGATTTGAAATCTCCTATATAAGGCCACCATGATATGAAGAATGGGTGAACACATTGCTATGCTGGCCAAAATTTCCCAAGAAATACCAGCAGTGTGTGATCCGGAGCTGAAGATAGAGGGCACTGAATTTTTGGCCATCCAACAAATTCAGTCCACCATATCAGAGAGAGAGGGATGTTGAATCCTTAGTTAAATTGAGAGGGGGGGGTGAATCATTTTAACACATTCATGATCTTTTAAAACTTTTTATTAAACCTTGTTTACACCTTCATTTCATGTCCAACTTAATATGTGAGTAATCTTAGAATAAGAGCAGCAAGTATTAATATAATATAACAGCAGACTTAATATGAGAGTAGCAGGTATTAAGCAGATAATATAAATTAGATCAACACATAAACATCATGCACAGAGACACCAGATATAATTGGAAACCCATAAAGGGAGAAAACCACATCTTATTATTGTTGTGATGAAAAGGCAAGCTCCAACTCCCTCTCACCACTGTTTTTCTGCAGGCACCAACCTATAGGAGGCTCCAACCTCAATTCTGCAAGCTACAACTTGCAAGGAAGCCTCAACTCCTTCAATTTTCTGCGGGCACCAACCTACGAGCTCCAACCTCGATCGACCCTGGCCGCGGCTATCAGCGCTTGATAGGGAAGCTCCAACTTCCTCAATTTATCAAACTGAATGTTTGCTGATTTACCTCAGATATCAGCTCTGTTCTGTAGCTTCTCTTTCTTCTCTTCTTCTCTTAATATTCTCATCCTCACACTTCTATATTCTGCCTTCTCTAGATTTACTCTCTAAAAAACTCTAGTGTGCACATCAATGTGATATTATATATAGAGTTCCTCACATGACTGTTTGTATTTCACAAGGAATTTGGAGTGAACAGCCATGACTCTTTGGCTTCTGTCTTCTCATTCCTTTATCCAACTCATTTTTAAAGTTATAACAATATGTACAAATTTCCATGCTATAGTGGGATTTTGTCTTTTCCTTAGGATACTTGCTTTTGCATCACAAACAATATAAAAAACAAAAAATATTTACATTTTCAGTTACACATTTCAATATCACTCAGCTCTTCTTCTGAACTTTGGCTTTACTGGATTTTGTCTTTTTCTACTGTTGTTAAGAAACTGTTTTGAATTCTCTTTGTTTTCTTTCATTTGTATATTTCACCTGTTCATTGCACTTTTGAATCCCTTTGCTGTACATCTCTTCAACTCTACAAATTTCGTTTACCTCTGTCAGGCCTCATAACTCCTCTTTCTGTGTGCATATAAAATGAATACAGCAAATTTGTACTCAATCCAACTGTTGATCTGGGCAATTTCAATACTCCAATTTCTGGGTTGGCAATTTAAATAATTAAAACTTACTTGCACATAAAATTACCTACACTCAATTTAGTACTTAACCCAATTTTTCTTTCTATGCATATAACCATGCATCTCCAACTTTTCGGGCCTTTGCACTTATATGCTTGATTTAGAACAATTGTAATATTAGCTCACAGCATAATATACCAATATTTTGTAAATTTTTCTACCCAGTGTTTCGAAATGCTGCATAGTATCCTTGACTTTGGCTTAAACCCCAACGCATCAACATTCGATATATATTAACATAAATAAATTCTTATATGTTCATGGTTTCCTCATAATCTATATATATATATATATATATATATCTGAACCTTAGGACTAAAGTTATAACCCTTCGCACTTTATATTAAATCCAACGCTCTGTTTTAAACACATAACCGTATAATAAATCTTGGCTCTGGACCCCACCTGCAATGAATCTACACCGTCGATCGTTGTTGATATGATCCGGGCTCTTTTATTAAACTTCAGGCAAGTCCAGCGTGTGATCACCGTTCAATGGCCCCTTCCCAAATCAACGGCTCATCACAATATTGCTCAACGTCTTGGTACGAACTATAACGTGCGAAGGCGCACTTTAGACGGTGGTTTTCCTATTTCGCTCGGGGACACGCGTCAAGCTTTCTATGGAATCGCTCGCAACTCCTCTAATACCACTCTCCGTATAAGGGTGGTGAGATGAATACTAGAAACCACCATTATTGTTCACTGTTCCTCCTCGTGGTTCCGTTGCTTACTCCGGGTTCCATGTTATTCCCTTCTTCTACGCTCCACCTCTTCCCTTCCAGGTTTCGTTCATCAACGCTCTATTCCGTTCCGCTCAGGTTCTTCCGCCTTTCATTCGTGGTTCCAATTTGTATACCCGCTCCCTTCAATGAGGAGTCAATACTTAGCACAGGCCATTACTGACGTTCAACACACATAAATGGACTGGTTACCCTTTTGGTCTCGGCTGGTCTTCTACGCAGTGTTCCGGTCTTTTATTAACACATTGAGTTATGTTCATTTTCCATTGAATTTTATATGAAACTCTAACCTTGGTTTACAACATAACCATTGTATGATCCACCTTTAATATTGGGTCCCACACTAATTTCCTTTGATTGTTTAACTGGTCCATAGCATTAATACCTTTGTAAAATTTTCGGCAATACATCAAATTACACTATAAAGTACTAAATTACACCTTTGGAAGTGGAACATTATAATAAAGCACTTGCATTTCATCGCATCACATCTTCTCTGCCTATTCCTTTTTTGTTTCACCGATTGCGATATGCGATCGCACCGCATCGCATCGCATCGCAAATCTTTGGTTTCTATGTTCCGCTGCCCTTATAATCTCCGATGCGATTGGGTAAGGGGTCCCGCCTTATGGTAATTTGTTCTTTGAATCTCGCGCTACATATGGCTATACATATGTCTATATATATGCTTTAGTCCTTTGTATATAAAGCACAATATATACTTTTCCGATGGAGTATGTGATTCACGGAATGAGATTTATATTATATATGCATATACTTTGCTGCTCCATATTCGTTTCCTCTACCTCTGCCTATCTCCTTTGCTTCCTTCGTTTGCTTATTTGCTGCCTCCATTGCTTGTCTCTGTCTTTGCTGCCTCCTTTTCCATCAATGACAACATTTCCAACAGTCTCCCCCTTTGGCATTGATGGCAATACACTTCCTCTGTTTGCCTGGAAGGATCCTTTCTCCTGTTGCTTGCTCTTCTTACTGTTGTTTGCTCTTCCTCCCCCTTTGACATCAATGGCAAGGGGTTCGAATTTTTAGTGAAGCTTCTTATTCTCTGATGCTGTGTTTTTATCCTTTTTTTTTTCAACATTACATGCATTTCCAGGTTAATTTTCTTGACTTCGTACGCTGCTGCTCCAAACTTTGGATTTGATACACATTGGGTTCACTATTTTTCCGTGTTCAGTTCATGTCGGTTTCACCAATATTCTTGTGCACCACTGACCCTTTTGCCTTTTTATTGATTATTTTATGCTGATTGTATTATTTCCATAATCCCTTTGATCCTGAGGACCTGTTTTCATGCTTCCCTTGCTGGTTGATCTTTCCCTGAGAATGATATGTTCGTTTCTGTTCTCCCCCTCAAACTGTGCTTTCTCTTCATATTAGAGAGTAGCATCTACATATACTACCCCGTCTGTCTCTCAAATATTCAAATGGCTCTCTAGAAGGTGGTTTGGTAAATATATCTACTGTATGTTCTTTTGTGGGTACATACTCCAGTTTTACTATCTTCTGAGCCACTTGTTCTCGGAGGAAATGATACTTGATTGGGATATGTTTAGTTTTTGAGTGAAGCACAGGATTTTTAGATATACTTATAGCACTTGTATTATCACATTTAATTGAGATAGGTTCATTAATGCTTACCTTCATGTCTTGAAGAGTCTGCTTCATCCACATGACTTGTGTACAACATGCTACTGCTGCTATATATTCTAAATCTGCTGTAGACAGAGAGATAGATGTTTGTTTCTTGCTTAACCATGCCACCAGACTTTATCCTAGATAGAAAGCACCCCCACTTGTGCTTTTCCTGTCATCCATATAGCTAACCCAATCTGCATCTGTGTAGGCTATCAAGGTGAAGCTTTTGCCTTTAGGATACCAAAGTCCATACTGAGTTGTTCCTTGTAGATATCTGAATATTCTTTTCACTGTAAGAAGGTGATTTTTTTTAGGTGTTGCTTGATATCTAGGCACTAGTCCTACTGCTAGTATGATGTCTGGTCTTGATGTTGTCAAATACAACAGAATTCCTATCATGGATCTATAGAGTTTTTGATCTATATCTGCAGACCCATCATCAGCACACAGCTTGCATCCCGTGATCATGGGAGTTGTCACAGGTTTGTAGTCCTCCATTTTGAATTTTTTCAGAATTTCTTTTAAGTATTTTTCCTGAGAGATGAATGTGCCTATGTTCTTTTGCTGAATTTGAAGTCCTAAGTAGAAACTGAGTTCTCCAATCATAGACATCTCAAACTCTGTTTTCATCTCATCAGCAAACCATTTTGCTAGTTCTTCTCTGTTTCTTCCAAACATAATGTCATCAACATATACTACAACAATAAGGAGTTCATTTTCATGGGCTTTAATGTATAGATTGATGTCTACCCCACCTCTCTTAAAGCCTTTTTTTTGCAAATATTTATCCAGTCTTGAGTACCAAGCACGAGGAGCCTGTTTCAGTCCATATAGAGCCTTCTTCAGTCTGCACACATAGTCTTCTTTGTCTGTCAATGAGAAGCCTTCTGGTTGTTCCATGTAGACTTCTTCTTCTAGATCTCCATTAAGAAAAGTAGATTTTACATCCATTTGATATACCTTGAAGTCTTGGTAGCATGCAAATGCCAGGAACATTCTGATAGCTTCCATTCTGGCTATAGGGGCAAATGTTTCATCGTAATCAAGTCCTTCAACTTGTGAATATCCTTTGCATACCAATTTGGATTTATTCCTGATTACTTGTCCTTGCTCATTCATTTTGTTTTTGAATACCCATTTTGAACCAATGATATTTTTCTCAATTGGTCTAGGAACTAATTCCCAGGTATTGTTCTTTTCAATTTGGTCCAATTCCTCATTCATTGCTTTTACCCAAGACTTGTCCTTGCTGGCTTCTTCAAATTTCTTTGGCTCTATTTGTGACAACTGGGTCCTATATACATTCTGGGCAGCTAACTCAGTGAGGGGAACAGAGATTTTAATATTTGAAATTTCCTGCTCTAGGCTGAAATGGATTTGGCTCTTTAAAGTGCTGGTCTCAGCCTTATTAGCTGCCACTCTATCAGCAACATCAGCTTGCTGATTTTTCCTATTTATATTTGACAAAATTGTTTTCACAGGAGTACTAGCTGAATTGTTAGTACCACTAATGTCTACACTCTGTTTTTCATTGTTTTGAGTGCCTTCCTCTTTACCTTTATCATAATTTACAGTCATTGTTTTTTCCTTCTGTTTGACAACTTTAGGCTTGGTTGCAGTGATGTTTTGTGAATATTTGTCAGAGGTTTTGGTGTTGGGAGTTTGTTAACTAGTTTTGCTTCTAATTTCATATTCTCTTTGAGACTCTATGATGACATTTTCCATGTCTTGATAATAACTTTCATCATCATCTTTTTTTTCATCATAAGGTGTGTATAGACCTTGTTTTCTATCATAATGAACTTCAAATTCATCATCATCTACACCCAACATGTTGATATCATCTTCCTTTATCATCTCATTTGTTTCCTCAACCTCACTTACATAGTTTTGATGAAAAGGAGGAGTGATCTATTGATCATCTTACCTAGGTCTGTTTGGAGGTTGGTTCCTTCTAAAGTTTCGATTTAGGTTCTGGTTTCTGTTTTGAGGAGCAGTTTGGTTTTGGCTGGCTTGTGCTCTCTCAAGGATGCTCATTTTCTTCATCATCTCCTCCATCATTCTCTCCATCTTTGAATTGGAAGTAGAAAGTGTGGATTCCTCTCTAAAATATACTCTCTTCTCATTTTTCATTCTTTCTCTCTTCTCCATCAAGTTGACTTCCACAGAAAGAGCACCCTTTTTCATCTCTTCAAGAGTTGCAGGATTTCTTTCCCTCAACTGATAGGCCATCTCAGAGTCAAACCCTTCAGGAAACTTGTTTAAAGCTGAGCCTTGTGGAGGTTTTAGAGCTGGGGAAGTGCATTATATACACTGTTGAATCTGGTACAATAAGCTTGTACACTTTCCCCAGTGTTTCTATGGAGGTTCTTGTAATCAGAAAGGACTTGGAGAGGATTCTTCTTTACTTCCCATTTGTTTAAGAATGTATGATGGAAAGCTTGGAGATCATTGATACTGTGTGGGGTTAAGCCTTTAACCATTTTCTTACTTCTCCCCCTAGACTCTGAGAAAATAATATAATTTTGACAGAATAATCATCAATTTAATTTTTGTCAAAGTAGTCATTCATCTTATCCACATGTTTTGATGCAGTAATAGCATTACTAGCATCATATAACGGAATTTTGGACTGATAGCCCTGCGGGAGATTGACTAACGGTACAGGAAGGACTAAGGGAGCATACCATGTTGCCATGATATGTGGTGGGGGTGGATTCACAAGAGGTGGATTAACAAAATGGAAAGTGGGCTGAA
Organism: Pinus albicaulis; assembly: GCA_034641835.2. Lineage (NCBI taxonomy): Eukaryota > Viridiplantae > Streptophyta > Pinopsida > Pinales > Pinaceae > Pinus > Pinus albicaulis. The sequence continues at coordinate 1,713,667,583 of CM076580.1, forward strand.
GTGGAGTGGTTTGAACAGTGGATGTAGGGTGAGCAGAAGTGGATGAACCAGGAATAGATTGCTGAGCTGATCTTGGATGAGAGACACCTAAGTTGTGAAGGAAATGTAAATCAGGAGATGTGGTTTCTCTACTACCAGGATGTTCACTTGTTTCAAGAGATTAACGTGAAGACTCAGAATCTAACTGATCTAAATCATCAAGAGACCTATTTATAAAGGGATTTATTAAGTCAACTTGTGATTGGTGTAGAGTTGAAAGGTTTAGGGAGGCAGTATTAGCTCACAAAATGATACATATATAGTTGATAATTGTCTAGGAAGACTTCCTAAAGGCTCTTTATAGGTTATCAACTTTATCGGGGTGGATGGGAGTCGGGATGACTCTGGTGTGGAGATCTGTTCAAGGCCACTGTATTGTGCTTTCAGGACCCAAACTAAACAAAAAAAAATTTCAACCGGTGTGAACGTCTTTGAGAAGTTAACTAATTTTGTTTACACAATTTTAATCTCTGATCCTCTACTGTGGAAGGTTTAAAAGAATAATGTTCGTATTAAAGTTCTTCACAGTGATCTTGAGCACATTCGGGATTGTGGGTAGCAAATGGAGAATTTTCCAGCTCTTTTCAGAGGTAAAAGGTTTTATTGTCCACCACCATGTTTATTTAATACCAATCCAAAATATTTTTAGGTTTTCTGAGGTCTCTCAATTGTGTGGTTTCTAAGAATGCTAACTACGTTTCAAAAACTTATCTGATTTATAGAGATATGGATCTGCACTCTTATGGCTAAGCCAACTGATTTTTCAAGGTTAGATAAAGTCTTATGAGAATCCTAGGGTTTGCCTAGTTTGTCACTGATTCAAACAAGTTTCTTCATGATTACCATTTCTTGGTAGTGCTTGAAAAGGCTGCTTTTTACTCACAATGTTTATGAAGCTTTTAAGGGAAGTTTCCCCAGCGGAGTCGCCAGAAATGTTAGTTGGTGGTGGCTCAGCTGGTTAATATGGCAAATATTCTTGAACCAAATCTCTGACATCCTATGGTTACCTTCAAATGAAAATGTTTTTGGGTTATGTCCCAAGCAAAGTCGCCAGAAATGTTAGTTCCCTGTAATCAACAAGATTGGCAAATTCCAATCGCAGGGAGAAACATCGTTTCAACCACTTTGGGATTCTAGGATCTATCCCTCCTGAATCCGGAGAGGGATATCTCCAGTAAGTGCAAAGATGGATTTGTCTTTGAAGTTTTGGGTGATGATATTAGGCTAGTTATGGAGGCCAAGGGTTTTGTTTGTTTTTTGGATGGTTGAGCATGATTACTATTTGAGGTGAAAAGTTCTAAATGAAAAGAGTTTCAAAGGTGTGAAGTTGCAAGCGAATAGGACAAGCTTTGGCCAAGAAGGTAGATAACTGCAGGTTTTAGTCCATTGGGCTATGGAGTCACAATAGGGTTTAATTGGGACAATCAGGTGCAAGAGCAGTCTATGGGGCAAGTCATCTATGTCTCAATATCTCTTTAAATTTTGATTTATGAAATGAAATGATACAATAAGAAAGAGAGTTAAACATATGAAGAACAAAGAGCATCCCAGGATCTGGTAAGTACTTTTAAACTAGCCAGACTTTGACACACACTTAATAAAAACATGAAATCAAACTAGGATCTGGTAAGTACTTCTAAACTAGCCAGCCTTTGATACACTTTCAATAGAAAACATATAAAAACAAAGGGAAACTCGAAGGCAACTGTTGGAGTAGAAACTAGCGGGTCGGGCTCACCACAAATCCTCTCCTAGATCTGCTTTACTTGGTCACTTTCAAGAAAATCACAAGGATAACACAGAATGGCCTAAGATCTGGTAAGTACTTCTAAACTAGCAAGCTTTTAACACATTCCAAGGGAAACTTTCAGACAATCTTTGGGATAAAACTAGGACCAGGGCTAACCATATCTTCCTTAGTTCATCTTTATTTAACATATACTAAAAATAAAATTTAAGAATAACATTCAGCTAAGGAAATAAGATGAGGGAATGACAGCATTCCTATGCTTAAACTGAATTAAATCATTCCTAAATAACACAGATTCGAAGAAAACATTCAGATAAAGATTTTCAGTCAGAGAAGGGTACTGATATACAGTAAGTCCTAACTCTATGCATGCTTTTCTTTATAAGAGAAACTGAACACAGTGAAAACAGAAACAAAATAACCAGTTAAAATGAGAAAAACATCACCGTCAACATAGACCGTGATCCCATAAATCAGCTTGTATTGATGCTCCAAACCAGTTACAGCTTTAAGTCCAATGCTTTAGTTTAGCAATCATCTACTCATCTCAACCTAACTTATCTATCACAAGTAGAGCTTCAAGGGCCAGTGAACACTACTTAAAGTAGAAGTATCAAGCTCAATTACATTACAATGATCAGCAACTACATCAACCAACCCCTCACTCATCTTCTACAGTAGTATATATAGAAGAATTAGGAGGTGAGATCTAATCAAATATCTCCAAAGACAATTAATACAAACTTAATGATTCCTTGGCCTTTGGGGGGCTCAATGAAGAAACTTACATAGGTGTCCTTTGTATTAAATGATTTACACAAATATTTAAGCTCGGTGGGAGCTCTTTTTGACCTTTGAGGCTCTGTGTGATGTCAAAGTAACTCTGCTGATATTTTGTCATGAAGTTTGTTTGCAGATTTTACTCTCTGGCTACGTTGTGAGGCAAATATCTGATCCTGATCAATAACTTCGGCCTCAGATATAAATGCTTTGAGGCACAGGTGGCATTGTGGTAGCTAAAGAGATCAATCTGCCTCAGATGTGGCAGTGAAGGCTTTCTGGCTGATGAACCTTTATGATTTCCCTTCAAACTGTGTTTTAATTTGGGGATTAGGCTTTTGATAAACCATCTTAGATGTAATCCCAAAAAATCTATCTTCAATTCTTCTGTTCTGATATATTTTGTCTTCGGCACTAATACTCTCTGACTGTGCTTGATTCATTGTGTTTTGCTGGTGTACAGGGTTGCGCAGGGGTCAAATGGCATCAATGCCTCATGAATCATTGATAAAACATGGATTTTAAATCCTGTGAATGATTTCCTCTGGTGAATCGAAGGCGGGAGGATCGTCACCCTCTGCCTTTGAATTTTCTTCAAATATAGCGGAAAAAACCTTTAAACCCTACAAAATACAAAAAACATTAGGAAATCCTGCATGTATAGGTTAACGGCTTCAAAAGGCATGTGGAGAGAGCATGGTTGTTGGATGGCATCATCCAACGGTCGAGATTGATCAGAATGAGTCAGAAGGGAATGGGGAAGGAATTAAATTGGAGTCGTCGATCGTGCAGAGATCGACGGTCGGGAGCGAAGGCGGAAAATCAAAGCGGAGGAGTCATTTTTTGGAAAAGTGGAGAAAATAGGTTTAAAACCTTTGTTTTGGTGAAAAATGATCGAAAATCATGTTCGGGGTTCGGGACACACGTGGGCCGTCGGATGAGATCGGCCCACGCGATCAACAGCGGATAATAGGATCCAATAAACCTTACAAACATGCCTAGATATCAAATTTTCAATAAAATCCAGATGAATAAAACCCCTGGGTCCAGAAATGCTGACTGGACGAGGAATCAGGGCGATGAATTTTGGGTCGTCGATCTGCAGATCATATCGACGGCGGAGGTGCTTTTAACACTACGTCGTACCCATATTTATCGCACAGGCATCTTCAGAGAGCGACTACCGTCCGATGAGTGGCCTCAGATCAGGCGGTGGACGTCAATATCGCGCTGGATCCATGTCCGAACTTTAACGTGCGATGAGCGACGGTTTTTGAACAGTGCTCAAGGCCACGCATCGAGCGGTGAATGGAATCACTGCCGATCGGGAAAAAACCGCCCTCCGCTTGAAAGCGATGCGATGGATACCACTTAGTTTTGCAACGGTGAGGGGTTGGCAGGGACCACCGGGTCGATAGACTACGCGCCGTCGATCTGCAGATCAGATCGATGGTGGAGAGCGAATGGAATTTTTCACCGACAGAAAAAATTATAATATAATAAAAATCAAAAATTCATATAACCGAAGGTTTATACTTTGGGGGCAAAAAAATAATATTCAATATGGCTTGGCTCCCGTCTGCAGGGCCTTTGGGCGTATGGAAGATAATATGACCGAGGGAGATAGAATTGAGGGCTAATTGGAAACGAGGTGATGCGATAAGCGTTTGGAGGGCTGGCACTCAGTTCTAGCACCAAGACGCATGGAGGGGAAGGGTTAGAGACTTAGCCGAAGGGGCTTAAGTCTACAATATATAAAAAACATGATTTTCAATGATTTTCAATGGTTGTTGGGGGTTTCGATAAGGCAAGAAAGGGTCTTAAACCTTATCAAAGGGATTATGATGAAGGGGAAGGGGAAAAACATGGAAATTAGGGATTTTATGAGAAAAAGAAAGGCAAAGATGAGGTTAGTTTTGGAAGAAGGGGAAAAGGAAAATGGTGCTTGCAGCAGTCTTCTTTCTTGGGAATCAGCAGGATTTCTAAATGTAGAATAAGCATAGTAGTGAAGATTGGGACAGAGGCATGAGGCCTTCAAGAGTCTTCAAGAGCCAACACTTTAGCAATAAAATTTTATCCTTGAAGGCTCCAAACAGTCTTAGCCACCTTTTGGTATAACAAATTTTATAGGTGGCTAACAGTGCTCTCTTTTTCTGTTTGAACTAAAGGCTTCTGAGTGTCTTTTTGAACAGCTGTTTCTGTCCTGGCAGTGTCAACTTTTCTGCTGTCATCCTTTTTCCAAGAACAGGATCAGCTCTTGTTACCTTTTTACCAGAAGTACTTCCTGCTTCTTGTTGTTGTGATGCCTTCTCCTGTGTGGGAGCTCTCAACTGATCAAGAGGCACTTTAAGTAACCTCTAACTTCTAAACAACAACAAAAATTTCATGTCCTCGGCCTGCAACTTGGTCTTGGCTAAATCAAAAACTTGGGATATATTATCCATGGAAACAAATAAATCATCAAAAATGTCTGGTTCATGTTCGAACCTAGCAATCGAAACAGAGGTAGTAAAATCATACGCCACTTGGGTCGTATTGCCTTCCAGAAATTGTTGAAAGTTTAAGACCAGAAATCTTACCAACCTCTTTCTCAGCATGAGCGAAACTATTAAGAGTATAGTCACCACACATAAAAAGGAAGGTAGGCCACATAAGCTTTTTATTGCTTTTCAAAATTCTAGACATTCCTTGTACTGTCAGTTGATAAGAAATCTCTTGAGCTAGCAGCTTATCTGGAACATATAGGGGAAGGATAGGTGGCTCGAAAATACTCCCAAAAATTCTGATATAAGTGAATTTTTCTTCCCCAAACCAATCTCCGATAGAGGGAAAATCATTCTTGGCTTTATTGGAAAGTCTAGGAGGGAAATGGCCAAAAATGGTTTGGTAAATTGGAAGGAGAAAACCATGGCAAACTTTGTAAATATGATCTTTCAAATGTTCCTTCCATAAGAATTTGTGATACACATGAATAGGGATAGGTTCCTTTGGATTCCATTTCCAACCTAGCATTGGGAATTCAGAATTAAAACAGAGGGTGTCTAAGATATAAGCACAAAAATGGAAAGGGGTGGAATTTCCTGAATTCTTGTCTTTTCTGTACTCGAGAATTCGATTGGCTATTTTATCAAACAAAATTACAGCCCAATCCATAATTTCATAACTAATAGCAGAATGAATTAACGGGACCATTTGAATAGAAAACCTAGTAGATTTATTGTTTCCGAACAACCTACACATTATCGCTGCAGCATAACAATATGGAGGCGAGAGAGACTCCACTGAGTACATATATGATGCCTCCTGCTTATGCTTCTCAGGGTTATTCCTCCATTCTTTCATTGGCTCTGCCTGGTTTGGATGTTCTGCAGTATATTCTTTAAGGAAGTCTTTGTTATAAATCTTTTGCGGGTCGGGGAGGTGGTACATTGCTTTAATATCTTCTGACCTGAATGACCCAAACACTGATCCAGAAGCAGAAACAAAAGTCCTATTTTGAATGGTCACATTGTCAATGACCCATCTGATAACATCATAGTAGCGAAAAATGTTTGCCTGGGCAGCAACTCGGTGTAAAAATGAATTTTCCAATGCACTGAGTTGAGTTTCAGAGTTAGAATCTAAATCTTCTTCATCGGGAATAGTTGCCTTAGGGACAATAACCTTAGGTTTCTCTTTTTCAATCAAATTGTATACATTCTCCCATGTCATCTTCCCCAGTCCTTGACAGGAGGTGTCTGTGACTAGCTTGATCCTCGTCGGTTTCTCTTTGGGCGGCATGGTTAATCAGGGGCTTTTGCAACAAGAGCAGCTTTAGATTTTCTGCTTCTCTTTGACATTTCAGAGTCGGGCAAATTCTCTCTGGTTCTGCAAATGATAGGATTGGAATTTTTTTTCTGCAATTCAAATGAATGCCTTCAGCCGAAATGAAATATAATAATTAGAACAGCTATCCAAAGATCTGTTTATTTAATTACCATCTAATCTCCCCGTATTTACAACATAAATGCCCTCCAAGTGGTCACATTCACGCATTGAAAAAAAAATAACCCATGATCTTTTATCTGATTTTAAATTAATGGTGTCGTACAATCGGAGATTGGCGCATCATTGGAATAAATGTTAAAATTCACTTTGGATTCTTTGTGATGCGATGAATAAATATGAATGCAAAATAACAATCGCATCGCAAGTCTTCAATGGTGCACAAAATAATTCAACATAATTCATTGCCAATTTTCTGATTGCGACAATCGCATCACAATTTGTTTTGAAAGGAAATGTGACAATGCTTTCTACCAAATCCTGATCGCATTGGATATTTAAAATGAAATGGATCGTTTAATACTATCTTCGAAAATGCGATTGCGATTTGAGTGCAATCACATTGGAATTTTTCAACGAAAAGAATGCAATGTTTAACTTTCTTCCGAAACGCGATTGCGATGAATCGCATCGCATCGGTCATTGATAGAAAAATGCAATACTTAATACCAATCCGAAATGCGATTGTGATTGAGCGCGATTGCATCGGAACTTTTCAAAGCAAAAACAACTCTCTTAAAGTACTTCTCTGAATTTCCGATTGCGATTACTGTTCATCTTAACATATTATTAAGTATAAGGTCTTTTTAATATGTTCAAATATGTTAAAAGATCTTCTAACTCATCAGATCAGAAAGTTTTTTAAATTTTGTAGACTTTGTGAATAAAATGTGATATGCATCCTTTTATCCATGGATCTTTTATTTCTATTTTAGGGAAAAAGATATATAAAAAGGGGACCTGTTTTTAAATGGGATTTATTCTAAAATTTAAAAATGGGGAGGGCTGTTGTACAGTACAACAATTGGCGATTCACTGGAAGAAACAGTTATCTCTGAAAAAATGAAATGAATACTATATTTTTAGTAAGTAAAAATTTCTAAAGATAATGAAAACTTTTCTTAAGATAATTCAAATAAATCTAACTGTGAAAAAGAATAAAAATCACTTACAATTTCTTTCTAATTCTTCAAGGATAAAAACATTTTTGGGTTATCTCAATCTTTGATTGGTTGATAATAATAAAGTAAGTGGATTTTCTCAAGTTTAGCTTATGTAATATACTATATTATCATAGGCATTGCCTCTGCTACCAGCAAACGTTCATAGTCTCGACAGGGTTACCTTTTAACCATCAACCATTCATTGTCCCATCCAATTAAGATTATGACTCTTTAAAAATAAATTCATAAAACATATTTTCTCATATTTTTGTCTTTTTATTTATTTTTCTTGATTTAAGAGCCATTGTTCTGGTTTGGTAGCTAGTTAGTAACAATGCCATTCACTAGTTGTAATTAAACTGAACAAGCTGGCTCGTGATGAGACCCCTTGTCTTACTTTTATAAGCCATTACCCTATTTTGGTATGCAGTATTGGTAATCTCAGTGTGATTACTTCCTATGATCATGGTAAGCAGGCTCGTGATGAGACCTCTTATCTCCTAAATTTGGTCATATAATTTCTTTAGAATTACATTCTAAAAAATCACAATCGAAATGGATGGGGTGAAATAGTTGTATCCTTAAGAATAAATGGATGATAATTCTCAGAGTTTTTTTGTTTGCTAAAGCTTGAAAAATTCTTTAATTTTTAAAGATAACCTTTCTCTGCTTAATAAACTTATAATGATTTACATTTTCTTCAAAGTTTCATAAGATCATGCAAATGTTTTAAACAAATTTTCAAAGTTTAACATTTTATTTTAAATTATATAAAAATTGTAATCAATTCCCTAAAAATTCTTATTTACTTAAAATAAGTATTTATAACATTATTTCCAAGACAACTTTCTAATAGTAAAAAGTCAATCAAAGACTTTTAACAACCTTTATTTACAAAAAATAAATATAAAATTTGCAGAAAGGAATATGTACAAGTAAGAAGGGGTTACCTCCTTATGAAAAGAATTTCTTTAAGACAAGCCCATTTACAGGAAGAGATTCTCTCTTTCCTGTTAAATCTTGAAGTATAAATGTATATGAGCCTATCTTTTCAGCAATCTGAAATGGTCCAAGCCACATCTTTTGAAATTTGGTATGCTTAACTTTTTCTTCATGTGCTTTATCCCATTTCAGAACAAGATCACCAATTGACAAATTTTTTGAGCCGATGGAATTTGAATCAAAAGAAGATTTAACAAGTTGTTGATGTTTTTCATGAACACTTCTTTCTTTCTCTCTATCCTCTTCTAATTTTAGGATCTGATCAAATCTCAATTAAATGGATGAGGAAGGATTTTCTTCAATGAATTGCACCAGGGCTAATGATGGAAGAGCTAGATTTGATGGTATCACAGCTTCTTTACCATAAACTAAATTGAATGGTGAAGTTCCAATAGAATCTTTAAGAGTAATACGATCAGCCCATAATGCAAACATTAAAGACTTGTGCCAATTCTTTTGGCTTTGATCAATAGTCCTTTTAATTATTTTGAGGAGATTTTTGTTAGTGGATTTAGCTAAACCATTACCTTGTGGATAATAGTTTGCAGAATATTTCAATTTAAAACCTCTTAATTGAAAACTCCATTATACTATTACCAGATAAATAAGATGCATTGTCAAAGACCAGAGCGTTAGGTACACCAAACCTGGTAATGACAAATTGATCGATGAAATCAATAATTGCATCAGAGTTGGCTACCTTTAGAGGAATTGCTTCTACTCATTTCGTGAAGTAATCTGTTGCTGTGATAATGTACTTGTGTTGTTTGGAAGAATGAGGAACTATCTCACCAATAATATCAAGCCCCCATTGCTCGAATGGTTGTTCAATATTTATTGGTTGTAGAGGAAAAGTTGGCTTCCTCTGTCTTCCACTAGCAGTTTGAAAAATCTTGCACTTCCTCACATAATCATGAGTATCTTTAAAAAGGGTAGGCCAATAATACCCAGCATGGATAATTTTGTGGGTTGTGGTATCGCCTCCAAAATGACCTCCTACTGGTCCATTGTGTAATTCCTGCAATACCTTTTTAGCTTTAGTCTTTTCAAGACATCTTAATAAAATTGAATCATAATTCTTTCTTAATAACACATCATCAATGATTTCATATTTAGTAGCCTTCAATCTTAAATAACGTTTATTCTTATAGCTGAGATTAGAAGGAGCATACCCATTTTTCAAGTAAAATATCAGATTAGCATACTGAGATTCAGAATCTGTAACACTTATCTGACTTACTTGAATAGCATTCTCTGGATCTTAGTTTTCTGGTATATTATGAGCTCCTGCTAATAATCTACAAAAACCTTGTCCTCTAACAATCTTTGCTAGTTTAATGTCAATATCATATTCTTGCAAATTTTTCACCCAATTAGCCCTTTTTTCTCCTACTTCTCTTTGAATTAGTAATTGTCTTACTGCTGAGAAAGGAACAATCACTTTTGTGTGTGTTTTTAAGAGAAAATGCCTAAAATGTTTGATTGACTTAAATATAGTGAAAGCTTGTTTTTCAACATCAGAGTAATTCAGCTCAGCGCCTTGCAGATTTGAGTTGAAGAAAGAAATCAGTGCTTCTATTTTTTTATCATTGAGTTGTGTTAAAACAATAGCATAAGATGTTTCAGTTGCCAAAGTATACAGAATAAAATCATTGGAAAAATTGGGAGTATTCAATGCAGGTGCATCAATGATTTCCTTCTTGATTGCATCAAAGGCTTCTTTTTCTTTATAACCCCATTTGAATACCGAATTTTTTCTAATCATATTCTGCATAGGCAAAACAATTTGAGAAAAATCCGGAATGAATCTTTTTACAAAATTAATCTGACCTAGAAATGATTGCATGGACTTTTTATTGTGAGGTAAAGAAATGTCAGAAATTTATTTAACTCTGTCAGGATCAATATATATACCATCATTTGACACAACAAACCCTAAGATTTTTCCTTGATCAAGAGCAAAGAAAGATTTTTCCTTGATCTTGAGCAAAGAAAGAAGAGATCCAATCATCTACCAGCTACCTTTTGGAGAATTTGCTCCATAGTTGGCAATGCGAAATTGTCCTTTTGACATGCCTTGTTCAAATTCCTGAAATCAATACAGATTCTAATGTCACCATTTTTCTTCCTGACAGGTACCATATTGGAAACCCAATTAGAATGCCTTACAGGAAAAATGATTTTGGATTTCATAAGTTTGTTGAGTTCTGTTTTGATTTGATCTTCAAGATTTGGATGAATCTTTCTCAATTTCTGTTGCACAGGCTTAACATCAGATAGCATTGGAATTGTGTGTTGAATTACAGAAGTGTCATAAGTCTTTAAATCATCATAATTCCAAGCGAAGACATTTTTGTATTTACTCAGCAGTTTAATGAAATCATATCATTCTTCTGTAGTTAAATTGAGACCTAGATTAACATTTTGGGGTTTAGAATCAGAGCCAAGATTGACTAATTCAAACTTTAAAGTTGAACTTTGAATTTTGGCATTAGTAACTTTCTTGAATATGTCTTTAATATCATAGAGATCCTCAAGTTTAACAACAGATTTAGGAATCGGATTTTCATTATTTCTTAAAGTAATTTGCAGATCATGATCGTCTTCATCAATAATTTTTTCATCATATGATTTCTCAGAATTTAAGAAATTCAAAATATCTTGATCATGGTAGAATACTCTCCAGTTAGTAACATTATCTGGTACAGATGGACGAAAAATCAATTCTACAGAAAATCTATCAGGACTGCAATATTCAGCAGGGAGGAGTTTAGACGCAACATTAGCTAACAAGTCAGTTGATGTCTTTTGGTTTCTAGGAATAGAAGAGATATTAAATTCTAGAAATTGAGTGGTAAGGTCCTGTACTAGGGTTTGATAATGTTTAAGATGTCCCGAAAGATAATGGATGGTATTCCTCACTTGTCTTGTGACAATTTCAGAATCTCCATATACTTTCAAGTATTTTACATTTAACCCTATAGCCTTATAAAGCCCTTGAATCAAAGCTTCATATTCAGCAATATTATTAGTGCACTCAAATTCTAACCTACATGATAGCATGGTTTTCTCTCCGTCAGGATCTATTAAAATGCATCCTGCTCCTGCTCCATCATTATATTTTGATCCATCAAAGTACAATGACCAAAATAAAGTTCTATCTATAGGTTTATCTACAAAAGAATTAGAAATATTTACAATTCTAGAAGAATCAGATTGCGAAAAATTTTCAATTTGAGAAACAAAAGTATTTACAGAAAATGGTGATTGTGGTGCAGTAAAATTTCCAAGAAAAGACTCAGCAGAATAACCTCCAAGAATATTATTGTTGAAAGCTACAGGTTCATTAGGTTGCTCGAGTTCAGTTACAATGTGCATCATATGTTTCTCTCATTCGACTTTGATTTGATTAGGTTTCCCTTTGTAGGGAAGCCACGTATGTGAATAATCAGTTGAGATATAACCATTAAGTTTTGCAGACCAATCCCTGCTTAAGACCAACTCATAGAATTCTGGAATATCTGCAGTTAGAATATCAATTCTTTGGACAATCCTAGGGTCAGAGGCTAGTCTAATGGTAACTGAATTGATTTCTCCAATAACTTGAACCTTGGAGCGATCCAATTGTACAATATGAACAGCGGACTTCTGAGGTTCGATATTCAACTTAGCACAAACTGAAGAAGACATTATATTAGAAGAAGCTCCCGAATCAATCAAACAATTATGCAAATTCTTATTGTAGATTTCATAGGTTAGCAGAAATGGAGGTGTCTGGGAACCTAATCTTTCTCCAATAAGAACAGTGTTGAATGCATCTACTTTGTCTGGTGGCTTACCAGTCCCTTTAGCTGCTTTAGCTACTACACCACTTGGTAAAGGAGAAATAGGTGTAGCATTTAACTCTTTTAATAACAGCTTTTGTTGATGTTTCAGTTTGTTGAGTTCATGTAATGAGATTTTTTCTCTAGTCTTTTTCATGTCCTCAACAATATTATAATCCATCTGATCTGATACCACCAGAGTCTTAGATGATGATGTGGGAGGATTGGAAGATGATGGTTGATTCTGAGTGGGTAAGGAAGAAGTTCTTTTTGCAGAAGTTTTATCTTTAGTATTTGGAGTTGTATTTTTCTTCTTCGGAACAATTTGAACAAGTTTCGATGTAGATTTGCTCCTAGTACTCACAGGCATAGCTTCTTGTTCCATGTCACTATCTGAATTAGGGAGAATAAAATCCCACATTCCATTTAGTTCAACTTCTTCTTCTCTTTCATCTTCTTCGTCTGATATTAGAGGATTCTCTTCTTCTTCTTCTTCTTCTGATTCTACATTGGAAATTGCATTGGGAGGTTTTGATTCACTTTGATTTCTCTTGAAATTTCTGAATGGTCTCTTTGTAGAAGTCTCTGCTACCTGCTCTTTGATCTCAACCATCTCATTAGACATGTTTTTAAGAACTTTTTTTAAACCCTCCATGTCGTATGGATCTCTTGATGTCTTTTTCTTGGAATCATCTTTAAAAGTGATTTTCTTTGGTTTTTTATCCTCAATAGCATTCTTCTTATCTAGAGAAATTATTCGTTTTTCAGCTGAAATAGCTTCTTTCATATTCTCAGCTAAAGTAGGTTTTGGAGCTCTATCTACGAAAATTTCTATGTTTGAGGGTAATGCATTAATATACCATTCACTTCTAACCTGTTCACTAGGTTTAGATGCTTGAGGAATCTTATTCAAGAGTTTATTGAATCGAGAATTAAAGTCCTTAATGGGTTCCTTGGGTTGACTCTTTAAATTGGAGAGATCGTTAATTAGGGTAGCAAGTGATCTATCATCTCCATATTTAGTTAAAAATTGTTCTTCAAACATATCCCAACTTGTGATTGAATCTGATGGTAAAGAAAAGTACCAAGATCATGTTGTCCCTTGCAAAGTATAGGGAAATAACCAGACTACAACATCTTCATTCACTACTTTATTTAAGTTTGTAGCCAGCATAAAGTTATTGATGTTTTCTTCCGCTTGTATACCAGTATATGGACTAAAATTCGGCAGCCATTTTTCAGGATGATCAGGAAGATCATGCAAAGGTGCAGCCATATTCACAGCTCCTGGTTTGGTCCATGGTCTTTGTGCCATTGTTGTTATGATGGTAGAAGAACTAGAAGTGATAACTGGTGTATGAGTAGTAATAGTTGAAGTACTGGAAGAGACAATTGACGTTGGAATAGATGTAGTTTGAGCAGATGTAGTTTGAGCAGATGATGATGAGATTGCTGCACTTTTCTGATTTGGATCTTGCGAAACAGATGATTGAATATGCGATGAATAACTAGTACCACTTTCTGTTTCTGGTGGAGTTTTTCTTGTTTTGACTCTACTAGGTATAGGAAATTCTCTTGGGGGAATCCCAAGTTTTTCACTCTGTGACCTAGTAAGAGGTCTAGAAGAGAGAAACTATGAGGTGACACTACCTTCAGATAATTCTGATTCTTCTAATGATAACGAGAATCCTTGAATTTTATGAACTAAAGCTTCGACTTCAGGGGATTCAGGAGTTGGATTATCTGATTGATCTGAAACTTTGGTAGTGGGTGTTTGAATACTTTTATCAATTTCTTCTCTTGTGATTTGAGATGTGGAATAAATTGAAGGTGATGAGGGTGATGTGCTCTTAGAATGGCTTTCAGATTTAGATTCATCTGCCATTCATAGCTTCGGCCCTCCTTCTAGCGCCAAAAATGTTGAAGCCTCGAAAATCGCTGCTTCAAACATTGGGGGATAACCACCCGGTCGGGACCTTAAGACAGCTCCTTTTCCATTTGGGATGGTGGCTCAGACTGGATTTATAGGACTAGTTTCCTAGTAATTTGAATGGGTTGGTAATGGGATGATTGGATGGAGGAAAATGGGACTAAATGACTGAAATGAAAATACTAACTAATCTAATTTAAATACTGATAAAGAAATTCTAAAACTAACACAGGTATCGTATGTGAATACAACATTAATTTCTTTCAATTGAACAATAACCATAAAAATGTATTACAGCGTAATTGAAATGTGCAGCAACAAATAAAGATAACTCTGTTTAAGAAATTAAACAGAGTTATATTAACATATTGTATTCATCATTATATATCGCTTGCATATAATTTTGAAAGATAAATATTTCCAATATACTCAGAAATGATATATATAAAGAAATATTGTGAAACGAAGTACATATAAATGATAGAAAATTTAAAAGAGAATATCATATAACAAAAGAAACTAACAGTGAATAGATAGAAATACCATATCCATCTTGAGACTTTCAAATGCAATCTAATTCTCTAATCCAGCAATTCCGATGTAAAATCAACTTCAAGGTACAGAAATGCAATTCTTAAAGATAATTCCGCACAGAGTCACCAGATGTGATCCTTTATAAAAGAATATAGGAGTAAATGAAGTACAGAAATGTAATCTCCAAGTCAAAAATATTACCAATTAAGGACCCCTTTCTAAATGCATGAACGGGGTTTAAATAGGCACCTAACAAAAAATAACTAAAATTATTCCTACAATCTATCTTAATTAAAAATATCTGAAACAGAAATGCGAGCTTTGATGAAAACTGACTCATTGATCATCAGTTGAGGTGGATGCGCGAAGGTGGCAGATATTGAGCATATCTTGGACTTCTGTTGGCCGACTCATTTTTGAATGTAACTGCCCAGTGTATGTAGCATCAGAGAATTCAGGAATGATACAATGAATAGCATTCGAAAGGAATTTGATGGCCATCTCTTGGTTGTGTGGCTTAATCAGATAAGTCCACATAATATCCCATGAAATTTCTTGAAGTTTGCTAATATGTTTGTATAAATTTTGAATAACTGATATATTATTCACCGAGATTATCCTGATCACACACTATTTGAGCTTCATGCATAATATATAATCTCTTCTACCATTGTTCATTAATTTCGGAAATATAAACAATCGCATGCGCACATTAAAACCATAAACAATCACACATATAAACACAGTATTTATGGGAAAGCTTAAAGCTGAAAACCCCCAACTATCTGTATATTATATAATAGAGATCATGTAACAATCATTGTACAAAGCTTCTCACAAGCTCTCAGTACAATCTCCAATTGCTACACACTACACAAGCTCAGATCTAGCAAAACACATGCTCCAATCTTCTCCACCTGTTAGCCTGCCTCTACTGTGAAATCCCTGATGAATATTGGCCTTGACTGAGTTCGAATCCACCTATATGCACTGTGAAATCCTCATTGGCATCCCCATCAATGTGTGGTGCAAACTCATGCACTAGTATAGTCACAACTGATAGTCACGCTTGCTCTTTCACCTACCTCTCCACTGGTCTCCACTGAAACTGTCCATGCACTAAAGTTAAGAGATGTATTCTTTAGTTGATTTATGAGTTAATAATTAGTGAATTAATTCATAATTAATTCACACCACTCTCACTAGTGTATCAATCAGTTAGACTAGATACAACTATCTCATCTATGTTTAATTGAGTTAAACTGAATACAACTCCACTAACTTCCTCAATCAACTCCACCAAACTCTGTCACATGAGTTCTAACTGAAGTCTCCATGCAATAGCTCCACTTAACCCTTAGGAATAGCGTAATTCCTTCTGTCAGCTCCTGTGCCACATCTGTGCACTTAACTGAAGTGCTCAAAGAGAATAAGATAATGTTTAGAGTCCAAATATTATTAAGAGCTAATAATATTCGACATATCTATTTTTAGACTGGCAATCTAAAAATAGATTCCGCCCAATATGTCTAAAAATAGAAGTCCATCTATTTTTTATGACTTGACCAACCATCCACAAATAGCATCCTGCAACTCATAGAACATGATCCATATGTCTAAAAATAGACATAGTCTAAAAATAGACTTTGCGCCAAAAATAGCCTGCGGGCCCACTTAGTGAAGGCGACTTCTTTCCACTAAGCTCATCATCTTTTTGCATTCTCAACACTCCCTCTCAACAAGATATGGATTATCTGCAACCCCTAT
Organism: Pinus albicaulis; assembly: GCA_034641835.2. Taxonomy (NCBI): domain Eukaryota; kingdom Viridiplantae; phylum Streptophyta; class Pinopsida; order Pinales; family Pinaceae; genus Pinus; species Pinus albicaulis. Next base: position 1,713,684,197 of record CM076580.1, read on the forward strand.
CCTGCCTCTGTGGTATTCGAATTTGCTCCTGGTGAGCGCCTTCGTCAAGATATCAGCATCCTGATCCTCCGTAGGAATGTATGAAAGTAACATGACCTTTCGCTGCACACAATCTCTGATATGATGATACCGGATGTCAATATGTTTAGATCTATCATGAAATACTGGATTAACCGAGAGCTTGATGCAACTCTGATTATCACAATAAATAACAGTAGGATCCAAGTGTGAACCGAACAACCCAACCAGGATTTTCTTCATCCATATAGCCTCGCATGCAGCCAAACTTGCTGCCATATACTCGGCCTATGCTGAACTGAGTGCCATGGATCTCTGCTTCCTGCTATACCAATAAAATTTTGTCGACCCGATACTGAAAATCCCTCCAGATGTGCTCTTTCTGTCCGTTGGGGTCCCTGCCCAATCTACATCCATGAAGCCACACAGCTTCACCTCATCCGACTGTCTATACCATAATCCATATCCCGATGTGCCTCTAAGATATCTCAATACATGCTTTTCTACCTTCTAGAATAGCTTGGTTGGCTTAACCATAGCTTTTGAAAGTTGGTTAACAGCATAGCATATGTCGGGTCGTGTATTGACCAGATACATAAGCGACCCCACCAACTGTCGATAAACAGTGGCATCCACTACCTCCGCCGAAGTAGCATCCTCCTTCCTCCATTCACAAGGAAGAGGAGTATCAACAGGCTTGCAGCCATGCATGTTGAACTTCTCCAGTATCTCCTGGGCATACTTACCCTGAGAAACAAACAGTCCATCACTGCGCTGCCAAATTTCCAATCCCAGGAAATAATGAAGGAGGCCTAAGTCCTTCATCTCAAACTCCTTTGCAAGATCATCCTTGCATGAGAGTATCAACAGCTCAGCACCTGTCAAAATCAAATCATCTACATAAAGTACAATGATCAACAACTTACCCTCCACCACAATCTGGTATAGGTTAGGATCCACCTCACTCTTGGAGAATCCAAGTCCGGTGAAATAATTGTCTATTAGTGTGTACCAAGCACGAGGTGCTTGTTTCAACCCATACAGCGCTCTCTTGAGCCTGCACACATGCGACTCACTGCTGAAGATCTTGAAACATTCGCGCTGCTCTATGTACACTTCCTCCTCAATCACCCCGTTGAGGAACGCAGTCTTCACATCCATCTGATGAATGTGCCACCCCATCTGCACTGAGAGAGAAATAATCGTCTGTATGGAAGAATACCTTGTGACAGGTGCAACGGTCTCCTCATAATCGATCCCCTCAATCTGTGAAAAGCCTCAGGAAAAAAATCTTGCCTTGTACTTCTCCACACTCCCATCAGCTGCCTGCTTCACTTTGTAGATCCATCTCGAACCCACCACTGATTTCCCTTCCGGCCCTGGGACAATCTCCCATGCACTGTTTCTAACAATCGAATCATACTCTTCCACCATGGCATCTACCCATGCGGGATCCCCCACAACTTCCTCAAAAGAGGATGGCTCTGTCATGATACACTTGCTCACAAGAGCCATGTATCCAGTATACCAGTCAGGTGACTGTCTCTGTCTGCGTTATGCTGTAGGTGCTCCTACAACCTTCTCTGCATCTTGAGCCAGTCGCTCAGCTTCTGTAGTGCGCTTCCGCCCTCTGATGGTTGGCGATGCCTGAGTGGTCTCTTCCACTCCAAGAACCTCCTCTTGTGGCTGATCCACATCCTGAGGCTCATCCTTAGGAGCTAATAGCTCCTCATCTACATGCAAGTGTGGCTCCCTCTCAAGCAAACACTTCATGGCTTTCTCCTCCTAAAATTTGATATCCCGTCGCACAACAGTATTGCGACTATCTGGAAAATACACACAATAGTTGTGGGGTGTATCAGTGTACCCCACAAATATCCAAACCTCTGTGGTTAGCTCCAGCTTCTTCCTGGCATCCTTTGTCACATGAATGTAAACAGGTGAACCAAAAATCCTCAAATGGGAAATATCAGGCCTCTTACCAGAAAACGCCTCCTCGGGTGTACTCATGCCAAGTATCCTGTGAGGAAAACGGTTCTGCACATATACTGCAGTATTGCATGCCTCCACCCACAAGTGTATGGGTAGCATGATCACTCTGTTTGCTTAGTGAGGTATATCATCACCCACGATCGTTCTGTTCTTCCGCTCAGCAACCCTGTTCTGCTGTGGGTTATGAGGTGCTATGAGCTCTCTTTGAATTCCTTCTGCGCTGCAAAAGTCCTTGAATTCGCCAGAGATGAATTCACCACCATTGTCGCTCCTTAGAGCCTTCACCTGCTTCCCCGATTCTTTCTCAACCAGTGCCTTGAACTCACCGAACTTTGAGTATGTCTCGCTCTTCTTCTGCATGAAGAAGATCCAGCACTACGAGAAAAATCATCAAAAAAGATCACATAGTACCTGTGCTTTGCTGTCGAAGCTACTGAGAAAGGTCCACACACGTCTGTGTGAATTCTCTCAAGGATCATCGTGGCACGACTATCCTTCTTGTGAAAGGTGGCTTTCACAAATTTTCCCATGGTACACCCCTTGCACTGATCTGACTGTGCAAGAGTGCCCTTAGGAAGCTCAGTAGAAATCTGCTGTAGTATCTTCAAAGCTCCATGGTGAAGGTGGCCCAATCTTCGGTGCCACAACTCGCCATCATCCTGGCTCACCACTCCTTCTGCCTTGCCTGCCATTGCTGCGCAGCCATCTACCTGCAATTTATAAAGGTTATGAACTCGAACCCCTATCCTCCGAGTCTCACCAGTTGCCTTACTGCGTAGGAAAGCCTTTCCCTCGCTAAAGACAACATCATATCCCTTGTCTTCTAACATCACCACAGAGATAAGATTCTTCTTCAATACTGGAACATGCATCACTTCCTTCAATACGAAGGGTTTACCAGACTCCCTCTCAAAGGAAATGGTACCGATACCAGTTTCACTGTATCTACCATCATCGCCCATCTCGATGTGCACTCTGTTAGCCCCCCTATGAAATTTTTGACAAGCAAATAGGGGGCTAAATGGTTGTTGAGTCTTCAAGGAATGCATTTCCTCTGAAAACACAGTCTCCTTGAAGCCTCTTTGTGTCCTTTATCCTTTGAGCAAATCCCCTCTGTTGGTTCCCCTTTTAAAGCCTCTCTGTTGATGAAGAAATGCCCAAAGACCTCCTTCCCCCTTTATTTTTCCCTCATTTAACCTCTTTTTATCCCCCCTTTTCTCCCCTTCTATTTCCCCATTTACTCCTCAAATTCCCCCAAAATCCCCTTTAAAGTCCCCCCCTAGCCTTTGTTGGCCTTGTCTCCCCTTTATCCCTCTATCGTTCCCCTTTAAACCCCTTAAATCCATTAAAATGGGAAAATAACCCTCTTCCGACCTTATTATAGGGCTTAGCCCCTTACCGCAAACCCCTTAACCACTTCCCCACATATGACCCCGCGCCAGGACCAAGTGCTTAAGTCCCCGGCGCTTATCGCAATCGGAACCATCGGCGGGAGGCAAAACCCTTTGTAACGCAAGAAATCCCCGATGCGATTGATTATAACGTTAAGACCTGCAGTGCACTCCGCACCGTTGATCTTCCGCGGAGATCCAACGGCGGGCCGCTAATCGCAACCCCTCTTCGATCGCAATCGCAAGTCGCAGCAGTGCCGCCCCGATTGAAACCTTCCGATTGGATCTGGGCCGTCCATTCCCCTGCAGATCTAACGGTCATCGCATTAATCGTACTGCCCCCCCGATCCACTTCTTTACCGTTGATCTCCCCGCCGATCCGATGGTTGGCGCTTAATCGCAACAGCCTCCGATCAATCGCAAGTGTTTTCACCCGTGCTCTGATTGCGATCCTCCGATTCATCCGTGACCGTTGATCTGTCACAATATCCGACGGCTATCGCTCAATCGCAATCTCCCCTCCGATCGTTGTCCCCACCGTTGATCTGCCCCGCGATCCGACGGCCAGCGCTTAATCGCACTCCCCGTCCGATCGCAATCGCAAGCCTTCCCTCTGCCTCCCCGATTAAATCCTGACCGTTGATCAGTCCTCAGATCTAACGGTCATCGCTCAATCGCATTTCCCTGCTCAATCGCAATCGGAACTTTCAATGGTGCCGCCCCGATTGAGATGCTCCGATTACATCTCAGTCGTTCATCCTTCCCGTGATCGAACGGCCCGGCGCTAATCGCATCCCCTTCCCTCCATCGCCCGATTTGATCTCCGCCGTTCGTTCTCCCCAAGATCCGACGGTTCTGGTTCAATCGCCCTCCGCCTCCACTGGGTCCCACCTCCATGGCCTCCGCTCCATTGTTTTCCGTGTTTCCTTTGCAATTCGCCCAAAGTTCATCGTTCGGCTTTTACGTTTATTAACCGTCTCCCCCGCCATTTTCACTATTCCTCCACCGCTCTGCCACCGTTCCTCTGGCCTCTGCAGCATTTCTCCGCCACCACTGCCAGGTTCTTAACAGGTGTATCTTATGATGCAGACAACACAGAGAGACCATTTCAGCCGGCCAGCGAAGCAGCAGAAACAGGATTTAAAAGGGATTAATGCTTATTATCGATACAATTAACGTTTTAATCCTATAGTCAAAGGCTTAAGGCACTGTTTGAAGACTAATGAGCGCACCAGCGACGCCATAACTGCGCTACCTAACAACAGAGTTTTTCTCTCCAGAAGTACACCTCCTACAGCAATCTCCATGCTTCCTCGAGCCCATAAGCAGTAAATTGCACTGACAGAACTTTTCAAGGACTGTCAAGCAGCATTAAAGAAGCATGGAGGGGCCTGCAGATCATTCCATCCAGTTCATTTATTCCAGAGTGGCTAGCACAGAGCTCCAAGCACCAGAAGGACTCCAAATGAAATATCCGAGGTCAATCGACCTGACAGAGCCTTCCCTAACCGGCCTACTGAGTACACACAGCGCTGCACCCTGCCATTAAGCAGTATGGGCGTGAACACTTCCGCCTCACTGTCTTAATGAGATTCATTTATTGTATATCCTACCTCTGTTGCTTCCTCTTCTCCTATAAAAGATCCCCGAGAACATAATGTAAGGGTTGTTGTTCAGCTGTTGGGAAATTGGCTGTTAGTGGGATTCATTCTTGACTGTTAGAACAGTCGTGGGAGGGAGTAGCAGAGTAGTTGTATGTAATAGGCTGGGAGGAGAAGTCTGGACTGTAATAGCCATTGAGCTACATTGTACATGACTGGTTTTGCATCTATTAATCAGAGCACATTTCACAGGATCTTGGTCTATTACTATTGGTGATGTGTTTCTTTACTTTGTTCATTACATTTTCATACTGTTTCATGTTCTTCTGGTAGGCATCAGGATAATGGTATAGGATTCACCCTTGTTAGGTGCCCTATGCTGTCTGCTCTCCCTACCTTTATGTTTTCTGCTCTATGTGCCATCTAAGAGCTGGTTTCAGTTGATTTAACCAGCGCAGCGGATGTTATTGCCTGCTGGCTGATGTATGAGTTGGTTGAAACTATTTTTAGGTTCTGTCTAAGAGTGGGTTCACGGGTTTAACCAGTGCAGCGGATGTTATTGCCTGCTGGCTGATGTATGAACTTGGGGGTTTGCTTCTTAGATGTTTCTCTGTATAACTTATCTCTGTTTTTTCCTTGGAGTTGCTAAAGCAGACCTGGATTTAAATGACCTCTGGTCTGATCTATAAGCAGCCCCATTGTCTTTTTGAGAGCTGCCTTTGAGTATGTCCAAGCAGGTCTGGAGTTAAATGACCTCTGACCTGATCTATAGGCAGAAAATTGGTTGTCTTTCCTTCTTTCACTTTCTCTCCTTAATGTTCCATCCCACCATCTAATCTAAAAGATCCTTTAGTATTAGATAACTTGCCCTTTGGAGGCTTTGGCTAGTGGTTGCATGTAATTACCTTTCATGACTCCATAGCCCAATGGATGGCACTGTCTTGGCCCATTATTTCTGCTGAAACATCCTGCTGCTGTGTTCCTTCTCTCTCATTTCTTTCCCAGTCTATGATCTCATGACTCAACCCAGCAACCAACCAACCAAATCATTTAAACCCCCTCTGTGCTTCATAACTAGCCTAACATCTTATTTTTGAGCTTCAAAGATACATCTTTCTTTGCTCTATCTGGAGAGATCCCTCTCCGGGTCCAGGAGGGCTAGATCCTAGGGCCCCAAAGTGGTTCTGATGTTGTCTCATCTTTTGGTCTGGCCAATCTGGCCAAAACATGGGAACCCCAACATAATGGCGACTCCACTGGGGAAGAATCTGAGAGTCAAGAACTGCTAATAGTTGGTCTATTTCCCATTTTCGTCACCAACATAATGGCGACTCCACTGGGGATAGACCACTTTGCCTTTAGATTGGCTTCTCATTGCTGATGGTGGACAGCAGCCTGCTCCAAACAGTCAAATTCATCCACCTGGCGAATCCACACTCCCTATGATCCAAAGACCAAATGACTCCACTGGTGAAGAACACTGAACTGGTTGAGAAGAGATAGTAGCCTTCTTTGCATAAGCACGAATCCAAGCATGGACAGGGAAGCAAAGTATAATGCTTTGTATAATAAAGCATGCAGAATAACAGAAGTGCTTACCAAAATGCTGGAGACGCAGGTGGCCAATATGAATACAGATGATGATTATTTAGAGCAGGCCATGTCGTCTTCAGAACAAGAAAAAACTCAAGATCTAGAAGATGAGCAGGGCCTATATGATGCTCAAGAATATGTAGAAGATGAGGAGGAAAGTGATCAGGAATTGCCCGATTGCTTACCTATGCCTTGTGTTACGCTGACCAAAGAGTATCAGGACCTATCGGCAAAGGCTAATAGGGAAAGCTGCCTTGAGGAAGCAGAAGACTGCACAGAAGAGGCAGAATCTGATGAAGAAGAAGAGGCTCAAGAGGAAATCCTGCCTCCCAGTCAGCTAACACAAGAGGAAGAGGACTGTTGTTCTTCTGTCCATGATGAGAAGGAAACCCCTCTTTTGACAGAAGAAGAGATCGATCGGATATTAAACCAGCAGTCCACCCCAGAAATCTTCTATAGAACGCAAGCTCCCGCTCAGTCATTGGTTGAGTTTGATGATTCTGAATCAGAAGACTCCTCTGTGAATCAGAACGAGGAAAGACTTGCCGCGCGCTCAGAATGGTGGACTTGGTTAGGTCCGCCTATCTATGACTCTGATGGGGAAAGTTACGAAAGCATCAGTGAAGAGTGTCATGAGATCGGAGGCCAACAGTCTTTCCTTTTAGAAGATGAGGAGGAAAGCAAAGAAGAGGTTCTTGAGCACGATGAAAGCAAGGAGCTTACTCTTGAAGAAGAGGAAGCAAAGGAATACACCCCTACTCGAGAATACATAAATCTCTTCACAGAGCTCAGCACGACAGAGCAGAATACATCAGAGCTCCGAGAGGACAGCACTGCCATATACGATGAGTCCTCTAGTTCAGAAGATGAAGGAGACACTCTACTCCAAGAGAGTCTCATTCTTGGTCCAGTGGAAGAAGAAGAGATCCTGGTTGAATCCAGCCTGCCAGATATTCACAACCAGGTGTCTTATCATGATCCTTATGCACTTTTCCTGCAAACATATGGAGAAGGATCAAAGGTCTTTTTGAGCAGCATGATGCAGACAAGAAGAAAATTTTTCAAAGCTGCTGTTTTTGAACAAAAAGAGTGGGAGCTGCCCTGCCTATCCAGCATGCTCAAGGAGTTGAGCAAGAAGGACCAACCATGGGATCACTTGATGGACTGGTTACATTGGAAGACCATGTTTGTAAGCTAGATTGTAAATATTCCAGTTAGAGTAGGGTAGGTAGGAAAAGCTCAATAAAGCTCAGCCTATGAGCAAGTAGATTAGTTGTTTAAATTTTTGTCTTAGAATGTAGAGAAGAAACCTGCTAGACAGTCTAATCCTAGCAGGTAGTAGTGTAGGTAGAGAAACATATGAGACCAACAGTCTAATCTGGTCTCATGGAGTAATAAGGGTAGAAGTAGAATAGGTTTATTTTTTCCTGTTTAAAAAAAAAAAAAATTAATGATGTAAAAGGGTCTGCAAGTCCAAATGCACCCAGAAGAAAAAATGTTAGGACTGTAGTGTGGGTAGGTAGTTGTTTGGCAGAATTGTTTCTACTGATATGTTGTCTTCACAGATTGTGGCAGCTGATCAAAGAAAGAAATGGATGGTTCAAGCAGCAGGCATCTGGCCTACACCAAGAGATCAATTTCTGGTTTCTTGGCTCCTTCAAGAAGAAGCCATCCCCATGTGGAGCCACTGTTAGCCCCCCTATGAAATTTTTGACAAGAAAATAGGGGGCTAAATTGTTGTTGAGTCTTCAAGGAATGCATTTCCTCTGAAAACACAGTCTCCTTGAAGCCTCTTTGTGTCCTTTATCCTTTGAGAAAATCCCCTCTGCTGGTTCCCCTTTAAAGGCCTCTCTGTTGACTAAGAAATGCCCCAAAGACCTCCTTCCTCCTTTATTCTTCCCTCATTTAACCTCTTTTTATCCCCCCTTTCCTCCCCTTCTATTCCCCCATTTACTCCTCAAATTCCCCCAAAATCCCCTTTAAAGTCCCCCCCTAGCCTTTGTTGGCCTTGTCTCCCCTTTATCCCTCTATCGTTCCCCTTTAAACCCCTTAAATCCATTAAAATGGGCAAATAACCCTCTTCCGACCTTATTATAGGGCTTAGCCCCTTACCGCAAACCCCTCAACCACTTCCCCACATATGACCCCGCGCCAGGACCAAGTGCTTAAGTCCCCGGCGCTTATCATGTCGGAACCATCGGCGGGAGGCAAAACCCTTTGTAACGCAAGAAATCCCCAATGCGATTGATTATAACGTTAAGACCTGCGGTGCGTTCCGCACCGTTGATCAGTAAATAAATCTCGATCTCCTGTCATGTGAAAATACACACCACTGTCTAGAAACCACATTGAACCCATCACACTTGAGACCAAGCATGCGATCAGCGAAAAATCTAGCTCAAAATGCGAGGCTAAGGCCTCTCCAGCTGCAGATCCAGCAGCCTGCTTATTTTTCTTCTTCTGTGGACAATTTGTGGCATAATGTCTGTGTTGGTGACAGTGAAAGCACTTCACCTTGGACATGTCCTACTTCTTGCCTTTTGCACCGGATTGAGAAGATTTCTTGTTCTTCCCCTTCTTTGTTTTGGCATTCAAAGCGCAATTCTCTTCATCAGAGTTCCTTGATGAAGATCCATCCCTGGTGCTTCGCCTTATCTCCTCTTGCACAAGATCCGACCAAAGTCGCTCCCATCTTGGCAATTTCTCCCGACCATTGACAAAGTCCTGATAGGAATGCCAACTCTTCGGAAGCCCAAGGAGAGCCAAGCTCACCAATTCCTCGTCATCTACAGGCACCCCCACACTTCCCAGCTCATCCCTGCATTAGGTGAACTTCGTGAGGTACTTGGGCATACTTTCGCCTTTCTCCATCTTTATGTTTCTGAGTTTATCCTTGAGTGCCAACTTCCTTTGGTCGCTCTTGCTTTGGAATAAATCTGTCAAGGCTTTCCACATCAAGAATGGAGAAGCCTTACCATGAAGGCTGGATACTATGTGATCCTTCACGCCCTCCAACAGAATCCTTCGACACTTTGATGTCTTCTTTTGCCATGCGTCAAGTACGGCAGCATCAGTAGACGTAGGCTTTGGAATTTCTGCATCTATGAACTCCTTCAACCCATTGTCATCTAGCACCGCCTCCATCCTGTCCTTCCATGCAATATAATTCGAGCTGCCCTCAAGGGCATACTCCAATCGCAATCCGTTGAAAGACATCTCAACTTCGACACCAAGAAAACACTGCTGCAAATTCGAATTCCACCAGCACAAAACTCAACTGCTTCAATGTCTTGCAATTGCTCCAATGATCAATATCGCTCTGATACCATGTAGAAATTTTGAATAACTGATATATTATTCACCGAGATTATCCTGATCACACACTATTTGAGCTTCATGCATAATACATAATCTCTTCTACCATTGTTCATTAATTGCGGAAATATAAACAATCGCATGCGCACATTAAAACCATAAACAATCACACATATAAACACAGTATTTATGGGAAAGCTTAAAGCTGAAAACCACCAACTATCTGTATATTATATAATAGAGATCATGTAACAATAATTGTACAAAGCTTCTCACAAGCTCTCAGTACAATCTCCAATTGCTACACACTACACAAGCTCAGATCTAGCAAAACACATGCTCCAATCTTCTCCACCTGCTAGCCTACCTCTACTGCGCAATCCCTGATGAATATTGGCCCTGACTGAGTTCCAATCCACCTGGTATGCACTGCGCAATCCTCATTGGCATCTCCATCAATGTGTGGTGCAAACTCATGCACCAGTATAGTCACAACTGATAATCACACTTGCTCTTTCACCTACCTCTCCATTGGTCTCCACTGAAACTGTCCATGCACTGAAGTTAACAGATGTATTCTTTAGTTGATTTATGAGTTAATAATTAGTGAATTAATTAATAATTAATTCACACCACTCTCACTAGTGTATCAATCAGTTAGACTAGAGACAACTAGCTCAACTATGTTTAATTGAGTTAAACTGAATACAACTCCACTAACTTCCTCAATCAACTCCACCAAACTCTGTCACATGAGTTCTAACTAAATTCTCCATGAAATAGCTCCACTTAACCCTTAGGAATAGCGTAATTCCTTCTGTCAGCTGTTTTTCCACATCTGTGCACTTAACTGAAGTGCTCCAAGAGGATAAGATAATGTTTAGAGTCCAAATATTATTAAGAGCTAATAATATTCGACATATCTATTTTTAGACTGCCAATCTAAAAATAGATTCCACCCAGTATGTCTAAAAATAGAAGTCCATCTATTTTTTTCCGACTTGACCAACCATCCACAAATAGCATCCTGCAACTCATAGAACATGATCCATATGTCTAAAAATAGACATAGTCTAAAAATAGACTTTGCGCCAAAAATAGCCTGCGGGCCCACTTAGTGAAGGCGACTTCTTTCCACTAAGCTCATCATCTTGTTGCATTCTCAACACTGTTGACTTTTATTGATTATCTCTTCCTTCCACCTGGAATCAACTTCTTTTACTTTAGGTAACTCGCCTGGGGTACAATCTAAAATCAAATTGGTAGCGTACAAGCTGTCATTAATCAATTGTGTTGCATTATTCATTAAACCTTTAGCCCTTGATGTGGCTTTATCTGATTTCATTAACTGTTGTTCCCATTCCATAAATAAAATTTCCTTGTGTCTCTCTTCAATTCTAGGAAGATTAACTTTTCTTCCCTGCTCTGTATCCTGCCATGAAAAGAACTCAGAAATTTTATCATCAGCATCATCAATTTCTTGCCTAAGAGTGACTGATTTATCTATCAAAGATGATGTTATTTCGCACAAAGGCTCAATTTGTGTCAACTTTGGACAAAATTCATTTAACTATTGAGATAGTAGTTTGTTTATTTCAAGAGCTTCAGTTATGAATTGAGCTAACTCAGGATAATCCTTGAACTTGTCCAATGCTGATTAGAACATTTTTTCTTGTTCAATCTTTGAATTTCTCTCACTTCGTAGAATATTTTGTAACTTTTCTACCTCTTGATTCAACTGTTGTTGTTTGTCCAAGGCTTGTTCATCAATCTTCTTCTTTTCAAGGTTGAGATGCTCTTCTAATTGTTTAGTTCTGAGTTCTGCATCATGTAATCGCTTCTCCAATTGAATAATCTTCTGTTGATCTACTGCAACCTGTTCTTCAAAAATAGCAATTTGCACATATTTTTGTTTTACCGACTGCGTAACTTCAGAAGCTTTATCTATAGTGGCAACACTATAAGCACCTGCATACTGAGACAATTTGGTGAGATCCTCATATGGATCCACCTCAGCATTTTTATAAACAACATTTAGAAATTCCCCCTGTGATGCTAAAAGTGCATCTTGATTTGTTCTCCTTCTTTTTCTCTGTTTCTTCACCACAGCCCTATGTTTGGGACTATAAAATATGTCTAAAGGAGGGATTTCTTCTATCTTTAGCATAATTTCTCCTGTGGGGTTTTCAAGAATAATTTCTACATCCTGATCTTTGGGATTATCAACTTGAGGAGTGTTTTGCAGTCCTATCTGCTGGGAAAATTGATGATATTGGCTCAGCAAATGAGAAGAAACAACTAGTTCAGTATCTACTTGTCCTCCAAGTTAAGAACCTGCATTATCATTATTGGGTGCCTGTTCAGTGTTTGTACTTTCTTTGCTTCCTTTCTCAATATGTACATGGGCATCAATACCCATGCTCTCTTTTTCTGTTTGAACTAAAGGCTTCTGAGTGTCTTTTTGAATATTTGTTTCTGTCCTGGCAGTGTCAACTTTGCTGCTGTCATCCTTTTTTCCAAGAACAGGATTAGCTCTTGTTACCTTTTTACCAGAAGTACTTCATGCTTCTTTCTGTTGTGATGCCTTCTCCTGTGTGGGAGCTCTCAACTGATCAAGAGGCACTTTAAGTAACCTCTGACTTCTAAACAACAAAAACTTTTTCATGTCCTCGGCTTGCAACTTGGTCTTGGCTAAATCAAAAACTTGGGATATATTATCCATGGAAACAAATAAATCATCAAAAATGTCTGGTTCATGTTCGAACTTAGCAATCGAAACAGAGGTAGTAAAATCATACGCCACTTTCCTTGGGTCGTATTGCCTTCTAGAAATTGTTGAAAGTTTAAGATCAGAAATCTTACCAACCTCTTTCTCAGCATGAGCGAAACTATTAAGAGTATAGTCACCACACATAAAAGGGAAGGTAGGCCACATAAGTTTTTTATTGCTTTTCAAAATTCTAAACATTCCTTGTACTCTCAGTTGATAAGAAATCTCTTAAGCTAGCAGCTTATCTGGAACGTATAGGGGAAGGATATGTGGCTCGACAATACTCCCTAAAATTCTGATATAAGTGAATTTTTCTTCCCCAAACCAATCTCCGATAGAGGGCAAATAATTTTTGGCTTTATTGGAAATTCTAGGAGGGAAATGGCCAAAAATGGTTTGGTAAACTGGAAGGAGAAAACCATGGCAGACTCTGTAAATATGATCTTTGAAATGTTCCTTCCATAAGAATTTGTGATACACATGAATAGGGATACGTTCCTTTGGAGTCCATTTCCAACCTAGCATTGGGAATTCAGAATTAAAATAGAGGGTGTTTAAGATATAAGCACAAAAATGGAAAGGGGTGGAATTCCCTGAATTATTGTCTTTCCTGTACTTGAGAATTCGATTGGCTATCTTATCAGACAAAATGATAGCCCAATCCATAATTTCAGAACTAACAAAAGAATGAATTAACGGGACCATTTGAATAGAAAACCTAGCAGAGTTATCGTTTCTGAACAACCTACACATCATTGCTGCGGCATAACAATATGGAGGCAAGAAAGACTCCACAGAGTAGATATCTGATGCCTCCTGCTTATGCTTCTCTGGGTTATTCCTCCATTCTTTAATTGGCTCTGCCTGGTTTGGATGTTCTGCAGTATATTCTTTAAGGAAGTCTTTGTTATAAATATTTTGCGGGTTGGGGAGGTGTTACATTGCTTTAATATCTTCTGACCTGAATGACCCGAACACTGATCTAGAAGCAGAAACAAAAGTCCTGTTTTGAATGGTCACTTTTTCAATGACCCATCTGATAGCATCATAGTAGGGAAAAATGTTTGCCCGGGCAGCAACTCGGTGTAAAAATGAATTTTCCAATGCACTGAGTTGAGTTTCAAAGTCATAATCTGAATCTTCTTCATCAATGACAGTTGCCTTAGGCACAATAACCTTAGGTTTCTCTTTTTCAATCAAATTGTATACATTCTCCCATGTCATCTTCCCCAGTCCTTGACAGGAGGTGTCTGTGACTAGCTTGAGCCTCGTCGGTTTCTCTTTGGGCGGCATGGTTAATACAGGGGCTTTTGCAACAAGAGCAGCTTTAGATTTTCTGCTTCTCTTTGACATTTTAGAGTCGGGCAAATTCTCTCTAGTTCTGTGAATGAAAGGATTCGAATTTTTGTTCTGCAATTCAAATGAATGCCTTCAGCCAAAATAAAATATAATAATTATAACAGCTATCCAAAGATCTGTTTATTTAATTACCATCTAATCTCCCCGTATTTACAACATAAATGTGCTCCAAGCGGTCACATTCACGCATTGAAAAAAAAATAACCCATGATCTTTTATCTGATTTTCAATTAATGGTGTCGTAAAATCGGAGATCGATGCATCATTGGAATAAATGTTAAAATTCACTTTTTATTCTTTGCGATGCGGTGAATAAATATGAATACAAAATAACAATCGCATCGCAAGTCTTCAATGGTGCACAAAATAATTCAACATAATTCATTGTCGATTTTCCGATTGCGACAATCGCATCTCAATTTGTTTTGAAAGGAAATGTGACAACGCTTTCTACCAAATCCCGATCGCATCGGAGATTTAAAATGAAATGGACCGTTTAATACTATCTCCGAAAATTCAATTGCAATTTGAGCGCAATCGCATCGGAATTTTTCAACGAAAAGAATGCAATGTTTAACTTTCTTCCGAAATGCGATTGTGATGAATCGCATCGCATCGGTCATAGATAGAAAAATGCAATACTTAATACCAATCCGAAATGCGATTGCGATTGAGCGCGATCGTATCGAAACTTTTCAAAGCAAAAACAACTCTTTTAAAGTACTTTTCCGAATTTCCGATTGCGATTACTGTTCATCTTAACATATTATTAAGTATAAATTCTTTTTAATATGTTCAAATATTTTAAAAGATATTATAACGCATCGGATCGGAAAGTTTTTTAAAGTTTGTAGACTTTGTGAATAAAATGTGATATGCATCCTTTTATCCATGGATCTTTTATTTCTATTTTATGGAAAAAGATATATAAAAAGGGGACCTATTTTTAAATGGGATTTATTCTAAAATTTAAAAATTGGGAGGGTTGTTGTACAGTACAACAGAACCTCAAGTCGCAGGAGAGTAAAGCAACCCATCAGGGAAGATGCCTTCAAAAGACCGGTACCAATGCTGACGTACGAGTCAGGAACGCCTCCTACTAGGGGTACAGTGCTACTTGGTAACGTGGAATAATCGAGGGTGAAAAAGGATAACTGATCCACTATGACCATTTTCCCCTCCAATGGAAAGAGGATGAGTCGGAAAACCGAAGAAACAATGGCGGTCATTGCGTAAGACCAACTGCGACCCAGCAACAGATTATAGTTGAGATGACGATCTACGACTTCTATGTCCAACGGTTATCATTTTCCCACTAAGCGAAATGGGAAAGCTAGCAAGGTATCCTTTTGGGAGGAAAGTGTGGCCATCGAAAGCTTTAATGGAATTCAATGGCGGAGACAAAGTAGGAGAACCCAAAGCGAGCCAGCAAGTAGATGACATAACGCAGGTCGAAGCACCTTCGTCTATGACAGTACGATGGATTGGTCTCCCTTTCGACACAACCTGCACCTGGAATGCAAGTTGGTGTGAGAGGCAAGGTTTATATTTCTCCATGTCAAAGATATCTAGCGTAGAATCCTGGGGGTTGATTCCACCAATGCCCGAAAGCAAATCTTTCCTTTGTGCTAGAAAATTTTGCAATACTTTGAGAGCAGACATAGCTGACGGTGATTGCGCCAAATCTTCTACAATGTTGTAGTTTTGGGCAGCATGTGCAGAGGTGTTATGATTCGTGTGTCGAAGTGTCCCTTTGGCGGGACGAATCGCGGAGTTAGCAGCAGTCCTTTCGATATGAAAATCGTTGGGTGGCAGTGGATTCGAACTGGTACCAGGTTCCTAAGTATCACTGACAGGATTTCCATAGAATTTGGCTCGGGTTTGGAGTTCAACACTTTCTACGCCATAAATGGCGAACGATCCTTCACCGGAAGGATGTGTACAACCATTGCCCCTTTGCGGGGGTTGTGGTGGGTTTGCAATCATGTTTTGTTGTTGTTGCTGTGGATTAGGGAAGGGATTATGAAGAATGGAAGGTGTCCTTCCAGAGTCCTTGTTTGTGATAAAATCTGTGCATTCCTGCAACCAAGGACATTTGTATGTCAAGTGGTCCTCCGCACAGATTCTGCAAGGAAACTTCATGGGTTTCTCCTTTCCTTTTTCGGTCTTAGCAGTGTTTTTCTTATTAAGATTATTTTGATGATCCGACTGCCCTTCCGCAGAAGAGGTCTTTTTCTTGTTCTTCTTGTTCTTGCCACTAGGTTTTTGTGAAATTTTCACAGAATTTACCTCACCGGTACAGTCGATTGGTTACGGGTGGTGGCAGCCGAAGATGATTGGTAGGTTTGCACACTAGGATGTTTTATGGCTACGCCGGATATTGCACCAAAGAGACCATCGGCATGTGCTCCAGGTTTTTGAGTAGCAAGAGGATTCGAATTACCAGGGGCATGGAGGAGTAAATCATATAGCGTGCCATATTGCGAATAGATCAAATCTAAATGTTGTGCATGAAGAATGGATTGATCTTCCCTGACTGCACCGGACAGACAAATGTCCTTAGCTAGGGTTGGTAAGAGTGACTTACAAAACCAGTTAGATAAGAGATGATCTGGGATTGGTGCTTTGACCAGCCTCCTCCTACGTCTCCATTCATGAATGTGATCGGAGATATGGGTGGCATTGTCTTGGCGGAGCGAGGCTAAGAGTTCCGTGTTGGTTTCATATCTAATAGGTAATTGGAAGTTCTTAAGAAATTTCGTAATTAAGGTGCCAAAAGTGTTGACGGCTCCGCGTGGTAACTCAATGTACCATTTGGCAGCGTTTCCTGTGAGAGTGCGAGGGAAAAGTTGAATTTGGATGCTATCATCCACCATGGAGTTAGAAACAGATCATAGATGAAAGGTGGTGACATGCATAGCCGAATTGTCCCCTTGTTTCCCATCGAATTTAGGGATGTTAGACGAAATCTTGTGCGGTATTGGAGGCCAGAGTGGGTTGTGGTTGATGGGATCATTGGTCAGTTTGTAGATGTCGGGGATGTCTAGAGCTGCCAAAAATGGCAATTGCATGTTTTCCACCGGATCTATCCAAGGAAGTATTGGCAGACCATTCGGACCGTAGGGTCCGCCCATCAATGTGCTACCAATAGGATAAGTAGGACTTTGTTGATAAAGTTCCCTGTGGGTGGGGGTCTAGGGATGTATGGTTGTTGTCCATAGGGTATATTGTATTAGGGGGTGAACGGTTGTTTTCCCCTAGTGTAAAAGTTACCCCCTTGTCCAAATAGATTTTGGGGTTGGTTTGCCCATATGAACGCAATAGAGCTAGCCGAAGGCATACTGCTATCGCATAGTTAAGCAATGGCATAGACCCTACATCGGCATTTTGACCACTCAAAGGCCCAGTGTTAAAAATAGGTTCTCTTGTTTGTCCTAATGACTATAGGGGTACCGAAGTGCCCCCCGTCATATGGGTGTTGGTGACACTGCCCCCTAGCATGGTGGCCAAGGGGTTTGAACTCAACAAAGGGTTCCAACTGAAAGGGTTGCTAAAAGGACCCAAATTATCCCCGCTCATCGGAGCAGGAACCGTGGGTCCCGGTGTGGTCACCGTAGGAGCAGATCCCGAAGGATTCGGAGGTCCACTAACAGTTGTGGTGACCGCAGTACTAGGACCGGACATAGGCTGGCTACTGGGGTTGTCGATCATGATCATAGAACTAACTACCAGCAGGGAAAATGGTGGTGAACCTAAGTTAGTTGCCATTGGCATCGACCCCATGGGTGTCGGTTGTGAAACGGATGTTGGTGCAGCCAAAGACATACTTGGCTTGGTGTAACCTGAACTAACACTGGCACCGATGGGTCAGTGAGCGGAGGATTGCAAGGAGGTACGATTCCTTCCATAAAAGGATCCTCTGGAAACTCTGTGTGATATGGGGCTATGTGAAAATCATGGGTTGTCACTGGAGACCGCTCTTTTGAAGAAAGCATGGGCTCACCGAGACTTGACTCCTCCGCCGGTGTTAACGGAGGGAGACCTCACTATTGTTGAGACAGACGATGAGGGTCGAATGATGCCACGGTGACCTGTTTAATTTTAGCAAATTTTAATTATTTGTGATGTGTTATATAATCTCAGTGATAGTAACCACACACCTAAAAAGGAAAAAAGAAAAAAGGACTTTCTAAAATCAATCAACAAGCAGCTAGAACAGGGTGGCCCTGTCTGAGTACTACCGTTTGCTGGAGATGAAACCCAGTATCACAATAGCATATAGAGAGGTTTAGTCGTAAACACAGTTACAGTTACTCTAGAGCTTCACTCGAACCTCATACAATAGGTGTAAGCACTCTCGTGAAGACGAGTACCCTCCCAAAGACTGAAGACAGAGTAGGTCCATTTGTTTTAGGTACCAGGACAACCCGTCCCAATCACCTCATGTAATTCCCTAAAAATTTTGGCAACTAGAGATACCTCAAATCACAAACATCATCAGGGGGTTCACGGTCGTAAACAGCGCGTTATATGGGCAGAACACCTAGATTTTCCGATCTAGTTTCGACATCCCCGAAGGGAACCCCAATATATAGCATGCCCACTAAATGCACTCGAAGTTGGGCTACCTTCTCATGCACCCTCGTGTTGTCTCGTGCTTAACTCCGGTGGTAGTGGAGTGGTCTCGATAATATGAGTGCAGTAGGATTTCACTTATTAATGACTCTAGTTTCAAGTTTTGAGATCCTGGGTGATTTTCTTACTTCTCCTACCCCAAGATCCTAGCCTGAACTACTGTTGGTGTGAGCTCAGAAAAAATTATATGATTAATTTTATTATCGCTTGATTCTTAGTGTAATTTATTACTAGTCTTGCAGAGGGGGAGTGGACGTATGAAATGTGATGAGACTCTAACACAAAAACCATGCATAAATATGCTCTAAATATTCAATTCAATGAAGATTTTATTCTACAAGGAGAGATTCTTTCAACATTCAAATAACATAGTTCAAATTTAAAGATTCAGACATCTATCTATCTTCTCTTAACAGCTTTTTAACCAAAAAAAGTTCAGAATTAATTCATCTAAGTTCAGAAAACTAAAAAAAAAATTATTCTTCAAAAGGTAGATGCGCTTAACATTAAATTTTTAAAAAAGAACAAAAGACAAAAATTCTAACTGGTAAACAAGCACAGGGATCTAGCAAGAGAAGCCAATATGATGGCTAATAACTCCACAGCCAAAGGGAAACACAACAAAGGTGTAAACAACATATTTTGGTTGGGTAACGCAGGTAAGAAAAGGCTACAAAGCGTTAATATTGAGACTAACGCATTGTATCTGAGCATAAGCAGCATTATAACGCACTGAAACACTTACAGGGGAAGCGTTAGTCAGGGTAAAGTTTCACAGATGGCTCAGTAGTGTCTAATCTGGACTCTGTGAGCTTTTGAGATGATTACTAAGCATATAAACTGGTTGGAAGGATATGTGAACATAAGGAAAAAGGTAAAGTCATAGGAACAACTCGGAAACTTGGGGTTTATTCCCCAGCGGAGTTGCCAATTCTACTATAGGGTAATATGCTTGGGTGGTGGTTATTAAATATCCCTCTTAGGGCTTTCCGGTGCCTGAGGTAGACAGTCAGATTAGCTGTAAAGTTCACAAAGATACTGCATACATGTTCATGCTAATATATATAATCGACAAAGCAAGATGGAGAGATTACCTCTTTGTGGACAGCAGATCCTATGGAGAACGCCAAGCAGTGAAGTAGAGATCCTTCTTCACCGGCTCCAAATCCAGATCCTGCAATCAATCAAAGCACCTGTGTAATCTCTACAATAGTATAGATTCTTATCAATTAAACTAGCATATAAGAAACATAAAACAATACAGATCTAAGCCATTCATATCATGCTACATAGACGATTGAACAACAATTGTGACGTTGATGCATCGAATGGAAAAAATAGATACAATTCTATTAATTTATGAAAAGGAGGATTACAACCGTCAATTTCACCAAGCCCTCCTCAATCTTCCAATTCCTCTCTCTCTTTCTCTATCTCCGAGTGTGATGATGCTCAAGGTAGAAAGCTCTCAATGAACTTTGTCGATCTTCAAGCCTCACACTACAACAATGAAATTCTGCTCCACATATAATCAAACCTTCGACCTTAGACCAAGAGCCCACAGCTCCAATTTATAGAAGATGGAGAGGAAAAACCTTGCCAACTCTTTCAACCTGTTCAAATCGGGAAAAATCTAGATGTATCCTCGCTTTTCCTTGCTTTTTCCTTCCATAGGAGTTCAGTTATGTTTGGCAATTCCTAACAAAAGGTTTGTGGCTTTTAGTTTCTATTTTGAACTGATTCCTTTTGAGAGAAAGCTAGAAATGCCAGTCAGTTTTCCGCAAGATATTTTCCTTTTCACACTCAAACATGGTTAACGTTGCCCCTTGGGCATGACAGAGCGTTACCCTAGGCATTAACGCTCCCTTTGCATGGCTCAAGTGCATTATAACTATGCCTAGCTGTTTCTGGGGTGCGTTACCTTGGAAAAAATAGGTCTTGTCTAGGTCATTTTCTTCCTTCCATGTTACCTTCTCCTCCAAGATGATGAGGAGTTCATTTGTCCTGTAACACTTGACAAAGAAGGAAAAATCATATTGGACCCGGAAGCAGTCAAAGAAACAAGAACTTGACAGCTACGAAATCGATCAATTCCAGAGTATCTCATCAAGTGGAAGAACTTTCCTGCTGAAGATTCGACATGGGAGGATGAGAATTTTATACAGAAGCATCCAGAACTACTCAAGCGTTGAGGACATCACTTTTTTAAAGGAAAGGGGCATGTTAGGTCCCTATAATACTAGTGTATCCCCTTATTTTTATTGTTAGTATAGTCCCCTTATTGTTATTGTTGTGCCCATGTAGTCCCCATATTGTTATTATTATGCCCCATAAGAGCCCTTATTGATGTGCCCTTACATTGTTATTGTTATGTCGGCTAGCATTATATTGTGACCCGTTGGACTCCTATATATAGAAAGGAGGTTTTGTCATTTGTATCATCAAATAATTGTTCCTTTATCTAATTTAAAGGAGGTTTCCCCCTCAAAGAGGTTGACCTCTAAGTCGTTGATCTCTCTTTTCTTATATTTTGTGAGCTGGTTTCATAACAGGGTATACAGGGTGTCAATGGAATAGTTCGTTAGGTGGGGCATATCACTTTGTAACAAGCAGTTTGTTGTCAGTTATGGCTTAGAAAATTATAATTTTAAATTCCATGGTATTGAGTTGGGAACCTTTTAAATGATATAATAACAATGATTTTGATAAGTTTTTACTATTGTATTTCGACTTTACATAGCTTTCTCTAGCACATGCTTTTGCATTGGTCACCAACACAACATTTAATTTGGTTAAGATTCAGTTCAATACATTACAGATTCCATAGTTTCTACATTCAATTAGATATTGTTGATCCTGGCATGCTTCAAGACGATTCAAATGTTTAAGGTCATAGTATTGAGCTTCCATTGAGCACTTGGGAAGGATGTTGCACTTGCCTCTATTTTGAGTAGATTGTTTGATTATATTACATTTAACATTAATATTTTTTTTTCACTCACATTGGGCTATAGTTAGATCACATAACATATCACATAAATTTTCATCTATGTTCTTATTCCATATGTTATCTATCAATTTATGACATTTCCCTTGCAACAATTGGTGCAATTACTAGTTGTATGCATTGTCACCAACTTAAGCGTGTGTTAGCCTTGCTAAGAAACCTCGACACAAATGCCACATCAATTAAAAGACCTTAAATTTGCACCAACTATTATAAATAAACACACACATAGCATTTATGATCTAAATTATAACCCTGTATTCGGAAAACCACCTTATAAATAAATCGTGTATTTTGTTGTATATATAAATCTCCAAAATGCATCATATCTCTCCCATCTTCGTTATCGTATAAGATTTATATAATCTTTTAACTGAATATCTATGTTTTCTCATGCTCAATCTCTCAATCAGATCATATAATATTGATTATCATTATGTTGACAACAATTTCATGATTTTTATATAAAATACTTTAAATTAAAATATTTTATTTGTGTGAAATTATATACTTTTTATAATTCATCTAACTTAACCATTAAGTTGTTTCTAAAATTACAAATTTTCTCGTGTCCATTAACCTCCTTGTCTTAACATCTTATAGGGCTAGAATAAACATTGACATGATGCTCTATTAAGACACTCTATGGTGAAAAGGTCACTGGTCTAAAACTCTGTAGGCAAAATCCAATCATGTTAAGGATCGGTGGTCGGGCACAATCCCTAGGTGATTTTGACGACTTAGGTGCCCCTAAGTCGTGGCTACTCAAGCCACATGTTAGATATGCCAACAGTCTCAAGACAAAATGCCTAACAAACAAACAAACAAAAGACTTCCTTGTGTTAACAGTCAAACCTTCTTAAATTAAATGCTTCCTCGTAATCATTAAAGAGTTTAAGTTGGCATAGCCATTAAAATCCTTGATATGGTTGTTGAACCATCTTAATTACATGCTTCTTCTTGATTGTGAAATCCTTGAGATATGGAGAAATTCATTTATTTATTGATATATTTATATAATTAGTATAATTATATAAATTAAACAATTGATAAATATTAATAGGTATAAATCTATGATAACTATCAAAATTCTAATTTTATGATGATTTCACATTACTAAAATATATATATATATATATATATATATATATATATATATATATATATATATATATATATATATATATATATATATATATAGCTTTATTATTATTATTTATAACAAGAATTAATATATAAGTTAAAAATATATATACATTTAAAAAACATTTGTCAATATTTTTAACTAAGGAGATTTACTCTCACTTTATCATGAAGATTCTTAACCAATATACTACATGCCCAAAAAATCATAACTTATTTCATATGATATTTTTTAATTAAATAATTTAATTAAAAGGGAAAATGACATCACTACTTTTAAGATAAATTTCAACTTTTAATGTGACTACTATTAAAAATATTTCAGAATATTCGGTCACTTAACAATTAAATTAAAATTCTAAAAACGGTATTCCAAAATAAAAATATCTATTAACATAATTAATATTATATATATATATATATATATATATATATATATAATCTAAAACTTGATATCCCTCTCGACCTTGACCTTCCTTCTTTCCATTTAATTTAATTAATTTATCTTCCAAAACTTTATAATCAAAAACTATATATTCTTGTTGGCCTATCTTTCTAATTGTTTGTAGTGATGATAGTGAAGAGCACCTAAAATAAAAGGATTTTAATGACAAACATTGTGAGAAGATATTTCAAAGTATGATAACAATATAATAACCATATTCACTCTATTGTAAGAATATATTTTACAGTGTTATAACCTAATATGTTTAGTTTATTTGATAATTATTCAAAACAAGGATGACTGCTAGGTAGCTAGTCTTGAGGGAAAAGTATGACTTTTTTTTAGGATGAAAGTCACGTGAGCACGAGTGTTGCTGGAACTTAGTAAGAATTTAAAACAATGATCACTCTCACACACGGTCAAATGACAAAAATCCTGAATTAATTTCAAGAGTATTAGCAACATTGCGGCATTCCTATTCTTGGTTATGTTTTTATTTTTGGTGATTAAAAATTTGTTTTACTTTTTAGAGGAGTTTTTTTTCTAAATTGAGAGGAATACGTAAATTTTTAGTGTTAAACATTTAATAAAATGATATGGAGTTAAATTAATATGGAGTTGAAATATAGTCTGTATACAGAGAAAGAAGTAATTCGAATTTACATTTATCTTGAGCATATCTTAGAGATAAAAATATTAATTTATTTAAAAATTTTGAAAAATTTTACAATTAAGAAATGAAAAGCTATATCCAATATGGATTACACTGGTTAGTACACTATATCTGACACTTCATTTCGATAGGGTATATGGCACCGAAGTATGCTATGCAAGGGAAATTATCTGTAAAAGTCGATGCTTATAGCTTTGGCGTTCTTCTCCTTGAAATTAACACCGGAAGAAAGAACCCAGATTATAATTTGCCAAAAGAAATGCAGATACTTTTAGGATGGGTGAGATATTTTCCTGCGTCTTTTCCACTTAGCATAGTCACATTTACTAAACTATGTTCTTCAGTTCATCTGTAAACCATTTAAAAGTGGAGATTATGTTGGCTTCAGTTCATCTGTAAACCATTTAAAAGTGGAGATTATGTTGGAATTATAGGTTTTGGAATTTAAAAGTTTAAACCATGTTGAAGAGTCTATCTAATACTGAAAATAAGAAGATACTACTTTATAGCTCGTTGAGTTAAAAAAACGAGGATCTGACAAATAGGTGGTCGTGCTGGGAGGGTGGGTTAAGATCAGAGGAGGCATCATTTGATCTCTGAAGGCTTGAAACAAGTATCTGATCGCTTATTTTGAAGATACCGAAGTTATAAGTGACATTGAAAAAGTTGGCTATGATGCCCTTACTCATGAGAAAGAGAGGGATGAAAGGAGGACAATTAAGACTACTACCTTTTCAGGGAAGAAAATCAGGATCCATGACTCCTCAATCTGTCACAGAGTTTTTGGTTCGGGTCAGGCTTTGGCTTTGGATGGTCACAAGAGATGCCACTGGGGTAGTGTCAAAGTTTCTGATTTAGTATTCTTTTGAAAATTCACGAACACATGAAAGATATGCGATATGCACTCTGAGCATCGAGAAGTTGGGGAAGCGACGATACTAGAGCAGGTGCTGACTAAGAGGTCTTCACAAGAGTATGAACCTCTTCCGTGATCTGCGTTGGCGGAGCCGGGGTGTATCATGCATAAAAGACTAGAGGTGTATCATGATTAAAACAAATGCATGTTATCGAAGATGCCCTTGATCCTTGCAAGCCCTGTAGGTGCTGACTGAGAGGTCTTCATAAGAGTATGAACCTCTTCTGTGATCTGCATTCGCGAGGCCGGAGGTCTATCCTGGATAAAAGAAATTTGAAATGCCTGTTATCGAAGATGCCCTGCCTTTTTTCTTGCAAACCCACCTACAATTGTCTGCACTATCCTGTACCACCAGCGTCGTGTTTGCATGGCAATATAGATAGGTGGCAACTCATAGCATAGGAATTTAATGAGCGTCCAGTTGATCCAAAATTAATGAGTGGCCAGTTGATATTGACAAAACTAACTGATATTGACAAAACATCTATGCTAGTCGCTAGCATTAGTAGACCATGGATTTCTCTCACATTATTTTTAGTTTCTATTTCTTCTTAACCTAAGAAATTGAATCCCCATAAATAACGGTGCTAATACTTGATAGGATATTGAAAAAACTGAAAGGAAATTTCCCTAAAAACTTTGGGTTTTATGAAGAAAAAAAATTGAGAGAACTAATACTAGCTAATAAATATCAATTACTATAGTCCCTTGCCTGCTAGCAGGAACTCAAAAAACTATTAAAGTGAATATGGGAAATCTCAAACCAGAAACATGAAAAATATTATCATCCTATGTATTGGACTTATCGCGTTTAAGTGATTGAATGGTTTTATGCGTTTTCCATGCACAAAAAGGTCACATATGTGTCAAATGCACCCTTTTTCAACTTATCAATATTTTTCTCATGCACTTAGAGTCTTTGGTTGGTCATCTTGTATTTTATTTGTTGTAATAATGTGAATTCAAAAATCGAAGTTCATCTAATATTTATAAAGTAAGTTTTTATAGATGGTTGGTATAAAGTATTATCCACTAAACAAAACCATATTATCATCTTTATTTATTTATTTTTAAATCTAAAGTATAATATTCTTCACTTGCAACATAAACATCCATCTCTATTCTATATAATAGTGATTCTTTCATTCTTTCTAAAAACCATTAAAATGTCAAAATATCATAAAACAAAAAAGGAAAGAAACCAAATTTGTTTTATAACCACTAAAATGTTACAATTGGTTCCCTCTTCCCAATTCCAAGTAGCTACTAGTGCCTCTCTTTGTTGAAGCATTCACACTGCCTTCGATGTTAATGTGCTCCTACAAGGTCACATTAGTCCTGAATTCCTACACACGCCATCAATCTAACTTATTCTCCATGGTTGCATGCACCTCCTTACACCATCAATCTAACTTAGTCTCCTTGGTCCCATGTACCTCCTTAACATTACTCTCTCTCATGACCCTTTGACTTTGGTAGATTAGGGTTTATGGTCATTGTGTCCAAGTTAATAGCCATGTTTGTTTTGTTCAAGAGATGTCTTATTTCACTCACCTATATATTCTTCTTCTCTTTCCATCAATTCTAAGTCCTCGTCATTTAGCAGTGCTCTCATTACCTCATTTATTTGCATGTACCAACTCTTCTAATTTTGAACCTCGTATTTTGCAATGTTAAGTCCCCACTAGACAACACTAACCCATCACATTCATCACATGAAAGTAACATTCATTTACAAATATACCATGACTTGGCTCTATTCAACATTTTATACAAGCATAGCCCCATACTGTACTTGATTTAACTAGTACACAAACATGTATATACTTTCCTCATATTGAGATACTATATATATAATCAACTTTCATATGTTCAGTTAGTATCCTTTCCCTCTCAAACAAGAGTTCTCTTCATTTGGATCTCTTGGTGCTTTTTACAAAATTATATGATTTATTTCAACTAAATGAAGCTCTCCTACCTTCACAAATAAGAGGGCCTCTATTAAGAAGCCAGATTACACCTCTTGTGACATAGTGGTTTTTTCCAAATGCATCACATATCATTCTAATGACTTATGACCTCAAGAGCATCGATTATGCAATGTAAAGAACAAGATGAAAGGCCAATTTTCAAAGAAAAAAAAATTAATATGAATCAAATTGTTAGTTAACTAATGGATGCACACTTATCTCTTTATTGCATGCAACTATGTGCTTCAACCTTCAAACAGAGCATAGTCCCTATTTGGGGGAAGATTTAGGAAATACATAACTTATTTAAGAGAAAGTCACCTCATGAATACTCTTGGTCAAAGCCTGCCCATTCCAATGGACCTAACCCACTAAATTGATGAAACCTTGGTCATTCTTGTAGGTATTACATTCACATGGGAAGAGTCTCCCCTTCTAGCTTCAACTTTATTTATAAATGGAAAACTCCCTCCTCTAATTTTGGAAGCTCAGAGTTGCTAGTGTTTTGCTTCCAAATTTCCTCAAGGATTGAAGTGCCTACACGCAACAAAATTTCTCTTGAGTCTCCATGCTATTATGTTACCGAATTTCCTCCTCAATATTTTCATTTCAAAAGAGATTTTGTTTAAAATTTGTTGTTGAATGAAAGAAAGAGTTCAATTTGAGAAAAGAACAACCCAGAGAGAGGACTAAGGCTACTTTCAATATTTATGAATGAGAATTTATCCTATTTTTTTATAGTGTTTCTCATTAGTGATAGTATTAAAATCTCATTTTCTATCCCCCAAAATAGATTACGATATGTTTGTAAGTGTTTTCACTTGTTTTCTTTTCAAACTAACACAAAACTCACCAACAATAGAAAAAAATGGAATTACTTTTCTTGCTTTCATCTCTATATAACCATTGATGGGTTAAATCTATAGATAAATCATCTTACTACTCAACATCAAGATTCCCAATTTCGCAAGGAGATCCCTAAGGTTTGCTTCACTTCTTCCCTTCAATTCTCTTTAATTTAATTTGTTAGGTTGTTAGGTTGTTTGGATTTATTAGGTTGTTTTTTTTATCAATGAACCATCCCATTATTGAGGCCTAATTTATCAGACTATCCAAAAATTGTTCACCAACACCTCTGTTGGTGATGTGGAATCACCTAGTGCCACACTTGGCTTGTCAAATTGGTCTACCATCCCAGAAACATTAAGGAAATGGTAGGAGAAAGGTCGATAGGGGTGATTGACTAGGTCAAGGAGCTAGATTGGTTGAATAAAAATAATGGCAATATATTAATAAGGCTTCAATAGGGATTGTGATGCTTAATGGATGGTGGCATACTCAATCTATGCAAATATTTACACATTTCAACAAAATTCACTAGAAAACATGTGTGGAGGGTTGCATTTAGAGCTAATTGAAAACAACTACAAGGAATAATGCAATATGATTATGGGGAAATAGTGTATCTAAGTTATGTAAATCTCAATATTATATGTAATGCGTTAGTAGAATAGTATTATGTGACCATTATGCAAAGATAGAGAAATTTATTCTCCAGTTGAGTGAGGATGAGGGAACTAAACTACACTCAATTAAAGAGAAAGAAAGGGGGATTAATTTAATCGAATTATTCACGTGACCAAAGGGAGGGTGAGGGAACCAAATTGAGCCACTCACATAACCAAAGAGAGAGCGGGGATTAAGGAACCAAAACAAACCACTCACTCAATTGGAGAAAGGACGAAGGCATTGGAACCAAATTGAACCACTTGCTCAACTAGAGAGAGGGTGAGGGATCTATTGTGAAAAAAGCTTGATTGAAAAGAGAGCAAGGAAAAGAGAGGAAAAACCAAGTGATTGATTTCTTTCTAGACCAACAATAAAAACATGAAATAGATAACATGAGCACTATGGAAAGGTCCTTATCCCATTATTTTCCTTGTAAATATAGTGAATCAACCACCCTTGTAATTAAGAGATATATGTAAAATGTAGTCTGAAAAAGAAAAATGAGGTTTCTTCTTTCATTAATATATTTGATGATTTCTTCTTTCATTAATATCTTTGATGATAGATCCTACGATGTAGTATTTTTACTCACAAGATTGAAGAGATAAAAAGGAATTTCTTTCTTATTCTTTAAGGGAAAGGTATAGTTATTACTCAACCAAAGGGATGGCAAGGAACTCTATAAAATCAAATTGTCTAATGATTAGAAGGGATGTAGAATGGTAGTGTGTTGGGGAAATGTCGCATTTCCCTACCTATCCCTTCTTTTCTATGAAAAAGGGGAGAAGAAAATTGTTGTATATCAAGAAATCCAATTTCCGAAGTTCTCTTTCGCGCAAAATTTGATTGTGGTGTCGGTGGTTCAGAAGATCACCTATATGGCCAATACAAAAATTTAGATAAAAAATAAGAAAAATATAATTATGTAGACCTAGACCAATGTACATCAGTGATTTCGATGTTTCCACAACCAAATAAATATGGGTTGTAACGCACATTTGGCTTAATTTAAAATGAGAAACTCTCAACCAAGACTACATTCTTCCAAAGTTTGTGGTGGAGTACCTCAATATTACTCAAACAAGGAAAAGGAAATAATGGCATCCATAAATCTTGGATTAAATAGTCGATTAAACACCAACGGGGTGTAGAGTACACAGTTATAGGGTGTTATGTTAAGGCACTTCATTGTGTAAAGGTCATCGGTTCGAAACTCTGTGGGAAAAAATCCAGCCATGCTAAGGGTTGGTGTCGCCCAAGCCAAGTGCGATCCCTGGGTGATTTTGATGGCTTAGATTCCCTTGGGTCACGGCTACTCAAGCCACAAGTTAGGCATGCAAATAATCTCAGGACTCATATTACCTAGAAAACAAAAAAAACAAAAAAATAGTTAATTAAACTTTAGATTACCCCATGGCTAGTTGATAAAACCATTGTTCACACAATATAGATGACCAAAATTTAAATTTTATTGAGTTTTCTCCATGATGAAACAGATTATTGTATTATGTTAAAGTAATACTAAAGTTATTAACTCTTTAGATAAAAAATGTGTGTGTGTGTGTGTGTGTGTGTGTGTGTGTGTGTGTGTATTTGTTTGTATAGAGAGAGAGAGAGGTTAACTCAATAAGTTTAAATGGGATGTTTCAAGATAAACTTTGTCTAAGATTTCCATCTATATTTAAATTAATGTTCAAGTCTAGTTGAGTCTTCCTGGATTACTAACTATTATTATGATTACCAGTTGAGAATCCCCCATTCACATTCTCTAAAGAATATATATAATCAAATTATAATTTGTTAAAATACCCAAAAAAAAAATCACATATAATAACTCAATGCATGTGGATTGCATTTGTTTTCATGCTCATGAAAATAAAATATATATATGAAAATAAAATATATATATAGAAATATGCATAAAGTTAAAGCCAAATAGTAACTTGACGATATTTTTATTAATATAATATTTCTATATAGCTTCAAATAAATAAATTAATATATATACACAAAAGTTAAATAATAACTAGAAGATATTTATTTTAATAATAACTAGAATATATTTTTATTAATAAAAAATCCATAAAAAAATGGATGCAATGAAAGTATATTAAAGATATTGTTCTTGAGAGAATCTCATAGCCTTTAAAAAAGCGATATGGGTTATATTTGGTCAGTTTTAACAATTTCATATATAAATTTTCAAAAAAATCCTTAATATTATATTGCGTGTAGAAAATGCCTAAAGTCCTACAATTCTTAAAAACCATGAGATTTGACCAGTGCATTTTTTGGCTAATTTCTTTAGTTGTTTCATATTCAAGACTCCTTTAGATTTAAATATGGAATTTGTTGCACTAATCGATCCATGTTCTATGAGGTAGAATTTGTTGTGGGCACTTGATTCTAAAGTTCAATCTAATACCCATGAGAAGATATGTCTGATTAATTTCAAAGAGACACAATCTCACCTTCTACCATCTTTAGTAACTACCTCTATTGCACTGGAATCCCCATTACTACCTCTAATTGAGCTAAAAATTCAGATTCCTTCACTTGAATTCATTGAAACGGATCCTAAATGCTTTGACAATTTTCTTCTATTAACCTTCCATGCCACCTCAACACCATGTGTATCTCCTGAAAATATGTATAATACATAGAGGGGATGTTGAAAAGCAAATAGATAGGGACTTAGATGAGCCAAGGGTGAGGAAAACCCACTGAAGAAAGGAAGAATACAAGACAGTGAACAAAGTCCATATAATGAAGTCCAAAACGAAATTCACAACTTGGAGTAATGTAAAACTCCCCAAATGCATTCCAACTTGCAAAGAGGAGAGAATGAAGAATGGTTGCATACCCAAGAGAATCTCCCAGAAATAAACAACTCCTCATTATATGAAACACTTATCGTAACCTACAATCTAGTTCTACCAATGGAATTGATTATATCAACGCACAAACGAATCCATCGCATGAAGAATAAATCCACCCAGAGGCTGCAAGATTCGAAGCATTGTTTCATAATTGGAAATGAAATGTCATTAAGACGTGAAGCATAGGAGCAATTGTCTCACATAATTGAGACCGAGGATTCCATCACCCTCAACGGGAACCAAGATTTCATTCATTAAATGCATGAATTTTACAATGAACATTAAGGAATGGGTTGGTAATAAACTTTGGTGTTAATGACTACAACACCTACTTTTTCTTAGGATTTCCTTGTTTGCATATGCCTCGCCCTGTGCATTGTTCTCTTTGAGCACATGATAAAAGATGAGAGTGGGAAAATAATGAACGACCTGTCTAATTTTGCTGAAGATCGAAGCAATATTGAAATCCAATGGTTTGGTGCTCGTGACCATATGCCTTAGTGTAACACTAAGTCCCCATAGTACAATTAACTTTTGAATATGAAGACTCTGTGCTACATTCAATTATTACAGGAGGGTGTAGGCTTCGTGCTAATTATTGCAAGAGATACTTAGACTCCATGTATATGAATAAACTAGTGTTCCTCTAGAGCTAGTGATAACCCCTCCCTCACCTGCCATCCGAAAACATGTATCAAATTTGAATTGAATTCTATAAATTTAATGGATAAGCATATTCAATATACTAATAAATATGTCACAAATGTTCAATAACATTTGGTTACTTATGTGCTTGGTTAGTTATGTGCCAATGGGTACCCAATTTGCTAAGGACATCATTTTCGAATATAAGGATGCATCTCCTATTTTCCTTACACGTATAGTATTAAAAAAAATAATGATAGGAATTTATTGTGCCGAGAGGTGCATTCTACAACCCAGTATGACCCCGATGTGTAAGTATGTCGGAAGCCAAAAAAAACTAAAGAAAAAAAAATCTAAATAATGTCGGCTTAAACAATAACTTACATAAACATATAAATGAACAATTAAAAATTCATTAAAAATAAATTTAAATGATATAACTTAAAATATGAAGAGGTTTGCTAACACTCAAAAAAGAGATGGTAAATAAATATAAATATAAATAAACCATAGGTATGGTAAATAAACAAAACCTCTTTTTATATTACTCAGGAGGTATGGTAAATAAATAAAAATATAAATAAACTAGAGGTATGGTAAATAAATAAAACCACTTTTTATATTTACTCAATAAACCACTTTATATTTACAAAAATTCAAAAAGAAGTTTAATTTAGGTGAAGCCTATGGGACAAATTATTATTAATACCATGGGACAAATTATTAATAATACCATGGAAAATACCATGGGCCAAATAACATATTTATAAAAGAGGTATGGTAAATAAATAAATATAAAAGAGGTATTATGACGTAAGGTAAATAAATAAAAATATATTAAATAAGATTAGAAATCAACATCTAATTATATACGAAGTATATGGGCCAAATAACATGGACCAAATTATTATTAATACCATGCCAAAAAAAAAATATTAACCCTAACATTAATATTAAAATATTAATATTGTTAAATTTAATAAATTTAGATTAATACAATATTAAATTTATTATATTGTAATAAATATTAATATATCGTGATATATCATAGAGGTGGAGAAATAGGGGCACTGACAAGGGAGATATGGAGATAAATTGAAGGAGAGGAGAGAAGAGGAATGAAGAGAGAGAGAGGGAGAAGTGTGAGAGAGTTAGAGAAGGGTAAGAGAGAGAGAGGGAGACATAAAGATGGAGGTGGGAGAGAGATAAGGAGAGAGGGAGGGAGAATGAGAGAGGATTGGAGGGTAGAGAGTGAGAGAGAGAGAAAGAAGGGGGAAGGGAGAGGGAGGTAGGAGAGAAAGGGAGAGAGAGGAAGGATGAGAGGAGGAGGAGAGAAGGAGGGATAGAGAGATGGAGTTGGAGGTGGAGCGAGGAAAGGAAGAAGAAATACATAGAGAAGGAGTGACAAGGGAGAGATGGAGAGAGAGTGTGTATGCTTATGGGTGAGATAAAGATACATAGGAGTGATGGAGAGAAGGGGGAGAGAAGGAGAAAGGGGGAGTGATGGAGACAAGGGGGGATAGAAGGATAAAGGGAGAGAAACAGTAAGATAGTTGGAGAGTGAGATAGAATGATGGGAGAAAGGAGAGGATTGGAGGACAGAGAGAGAGAGAAAAAGAAAGAGAGCTTGGGGGTCGAATAGAAGGAGGCGAGAGAGAAAGGGAGAGAGAGGAAGAGAGTGATGGGGGAAGAGAGAGGATTGTAGGGGAGAGAGAGAGAGAGTGATGGGGGAAGAGAAAGGGAGGTAGGAGAGAAAGGGAGAGAGAGGAAGGAAAAGAGAGGGGACTTGAAAGAGAGGAGGAGAGAGGGGAGGAGAGAGAGGGAGGGATAGAAATATGGATTTGGAGGGGGAGAGAGGGAGGGATTGAGAGATGGATCTAGATGAGGAGAGAAGGAGGGAAGAAGAAAGATATAGAGAGTGAGTAGTGGAGAGAGAGGGGGAGTGACAAGGGAGAGATGAAGAGGAAGTGTGTATGTTTTGGGATGAGATAAAGAGGAAAATAAGGAGATATGGAGAGAAGGGGGGAGATAAGGAGAGAGAGAGGCATATGGTAACAAAGTTGGAAGGTAAAGATAGAGAGAGAGGGGGGGAGAAAGGAAGAGAGAGAGTGAAGAGAGGTAGGGAAAGAGAGATGGAGATGGAGAGGGGGAGAGGGGGAGGTATTAATAAAGACATATAGGGTGAAAGGTGGAGAGAGAGAGAGAGAGGGAGTGATAAAGAAGATGGAGAGGGAGGGAGAAAGGGTAGCAAGAGGGAAGAGAGATAGAAGTGAGGGAGAGGGAAGGAAGGGGAAAAGACAGAGAGAGAGAGAGAGAGAGAGAGGAGGGAGTGATAGATAGATAGATCGGAGAAAGAGAGTTTATGTTTTGGATTTGATATAGAGAGATAGAGGTAGATAGAGATATAGATGTAAGGTGAAGAAAAAAATAGATAGATGGAGAGAAGGAGGGAGGGACAAAGAAATTGATAGATATGGAGTGAGAGAGTGTGTGTGTTTTGTGGGGTGAGATAAAGAGACAAATAAGGAGAGATGGAGGGATATATATATATATATATATATATATATATATATATATATATATATATATATATATAGATGGGGGGAGAGAGGGAAGAGGAGAGAGATATAGTAACATAGTTGGAGAGTGAGAAAGAGAGAGATAGAGCTGGGGGACAAATAGAAGGAGGCGAGAGAGGAACGATGAGAGAGAGGAAGAGAGTGATGGGGGAAGAGAGAGTATTGTAGGAGAGAGAGAGAGAGAGATGGGGGAAGAGAAAGAGAGAGAGAGGAAGGAAAAGAGAAGGGACTTGAAAGAGAGGAGGAGAGATGGGATGATAGAGGGAGGGATATAAATATAGATTTGGAGGGGGAGAGAGGGAGGGATAGAGAGATGGATCTGGATGGGGAGATAGTGAGGGAAGAGGAAAGACATAGAGAGTGAGTAGTGGAGAGAGAAGGGGAGTGACAAGGGAGAGATGGAGAGGGAGTGTGTATGTTTGGGGTGGGATAAAGAGGCAAATAATGAGATATGGAGAGAAGGGGGGAGAGAAGGAGAGAGAGAGGCATATGGTAACAAAGTTGGAAGGTGAAGATAGAGAGAGAGAGAGAGGGGGGGTGAAAGGAAGAGAGAGAGTGAAGAGAGGTCAGGAAAGAGAGATGGAGATGGAGAGGGAGAGAGGGGGAGGTAAGAATAAAGGCATAGAGGGTGAAAGGTGGAGAGAGAGAGGGGGGGAGTGATAAAGAAGATGGAGAGAGAGGGAGAAAGGGTAGCAGGAGGGAAGAGAGATAGAAGCGAGAGAGAGGGAGAAAGGGTAGCAGGAGGGAAGAGAGATAGAAGCGAGAGAGAGGGAGGGAAGGGGAAAAGAGAGAGAGAGAGAGAGAAAGAGGGAGGAGGAGGAGGGAGTGATAGATAGATAGATTGGAGAAAGAGATTTTATGTTTTGGAGTTGATATAGAGAGATAGAGGTATATAGAGATATATATGTAAGGTGAAGAGAAAAATAGATATATGGAGAGGAGGGAGGGACAAAGAAATTGATAGATATGGAGTGAGAGAGAGAGTGTGTTTTGTGGGGTGAGATAAAGAGACAAAGAAGGAGAGATGGAGGGATATATATATAGGTTGGGGGAGAGAGGGAAGAGGAAAGAGATATAGTAACATAGTTGGAGAGTGAGAAAGAGAGAGAGAGAGTTGGGGGGGAAATAGAAGGAGGTGAGAGAGAAAGGGAGAGAGAGGAATGATGAGAGAGAGGAAGAGAGTGATGGGGGAAGAGATAGTATTGTAGGGGAGAGAGAGAGAGAGAGAGAGATGGGGGAAGAGAAAGAGAGAGAGAGGAAGGAAAAGAGAGGGGACTTGAAAGAGAGGAGGAGAGATGGGATGAGAGAGGGAGGGATATAAATATGGATTTGGAGGGGGAGAGAGGGAGGGATAGGAGATGGATCTGGATGGGGAGATAGGGAGGGAAGAGGAAAGACATAGAGAGTGAGTAGTGGAGAGAGAAGGGGAGTGACAAGGGAGAGATGGAGAGGGAGTGTGTATGTTTGGGGTGGGATAAAGAGGAAAATAATGAGATATGGAGAGAAGGGGGGAGAGAAGGAGAGAGAGAGGCCTATGGTAACAAAGTTGGAAGGTGAAGATAGAGAGAGAGAGAGGGGGGGGGAGAGAAAGGAAGAGAGAGAGTGAAGAGAGGTCAGGAAAGAGAGATGGAGATGGAGAGTGAGAGAGGGGGAGGTAAGAATAAAGACATAAAGGGTGAAAGGTGGAGAGAGAGAGAGAGAGGGAGTGATAAAGAAGATGGTGAGAGAGGGAGAAAGGGTAGCAGGAGGGAAGAGAGATAGAAGCGAGAAAGAGGGAGGGAAGGGAAAGAGAGAGAGAGAGAGAGGAGGAGGAGGAGGAGGGAGTGATAGATAGATAGATAGATTGGAGAAAGAGAGTTTATGTTTTGGAGTTGATATAGAGAGATAGAGGTAGATAGAGATATAGGTGTAAGGTGAACAAAAAAAGAGATAGTGGAGAGAAGGAGGGAGGGACAAAGAAATTGATAGATATGGAGTGAGAGAGAGTGTGTGTCCGGTGGGGTGAGATAAAGAGACAAAGAAGGAGAGATGGAGGGATATATAGATATATATGGGGGGAGAGAGAATAATATTTCTTGAAGTATATGCATTGATTTCAGTGTAGATGGTGATTTCTAATCTTGTTTTATTGCTTGTGCTAGATGCATTTATTTTGTTGTAGATGTTGATTTCTAATTATATTTGACTACTTGCACTAGATGGATTGATTTTAATGTAGATGATTTCTAATCCTATTTGATTGCTTGCACTAAATGCATTAATTTCAGTGTAGATGATGATTTCTAATCCTATTTGATTGATTTCACTAGATGCATTAATTTCAATGTAGATGTTGATTTCTGGTTATATTTGATTTTTTGCACTAGATGAATTGATTTCAATGTAGATTATTTTTAATCCTATTTGATTGCTTGCACTGAATGCATTGATTTCAGTGTAGATGGTGATTTCTAATCCTATTTGATTGCTTTCACTAAATGCCTTGATTTCAGTGTAGATGGTGATTTCTAATCTTATTTTATTGCTTGCACTAGATGCATTAATTTCAATGTAGATGTTGATTTCTAATTATATTTGATTGCTTGCAATAAATGCATTGATTTAAATGTAAATGATTTAACTAAATGCATTGATTTAAATGTAGATGATTTATAATCCTATTTGATTTCTTACACTAAATGCATTTATTTCAGTGTAGATGGTGATTTCTAATCCTATTTGATTGCTTGCACTAGATGCATTGATTTCAGTGTAGATGTTGGTTTAAAATCCTATTTTCCTACTTGCACTAGACTCATTTATTTGAGTGT
This sequence comes from Pinus albicaulis, assembly GCA_034641835.2. Lineage (NCBI taxonomy): Eukaryota > Viridiplantae > Streptophyta > Pinopsida > Pinales > Pinaceae > Pinus > Pinus albicaulis. Next base: position 1,713,721,447 of record CM076580.1, read on the forward strand.
AGATGTTGATTTCTAATCATATTTGATTACTTGCATTAGATGCATTGATTTCAGTGTAGATGTTGTTTTCTATTATTATTTGATTTCTTGCATTAGAAGCATTGATTTCAGTGTATATGTTGATTTTTGATTTGATGTAATTGGATGTATGATGGTACATTAATTTTAAAGTCGTTGCATTAATAGTGTGCAATGATTTCACTGTAAGTACAAAAAATTATTGACAATGTACATTGGTTTTTGTGTTATAGTAATTAAACCTATTAATATTGGAGAGCAAGAGAGACAAGGTATGATGTTTACTACAACAACTCGAGCTAAATATTTAAATGGTTTACGATTCCAGCTGTCCTTTTCAAATAATCAATATGAAAAGATGACAAAACTAATAAGGGTGAAAATAAGAATAGTAGAATAAAATAGTTTGAAATCAATCACAATGAAGACTATTCGTAATTAACTACATTCTTATTATTTACAACTTCTATCATTCAATATTATTACATTGTCACTTTGCATTCAAAATTTTTATTTCATCATTAAATTTATTTTACAATATTTGTCATCTCAACAAACTGAGGTAACTAATCAAATTTAAAATTAAAATGACTCAATAAATCTCAGACATATTTAACATATTTAAAATGGTTATATTAATATTAGATGTATTTACATATTATTGATAAAATTAAGCATATGTTCCTCATATTATCAATAGATTTTTCTTGGTCGCACACGACTAAAACCAACCTAGATCCATCTTAACTCCGGATCTATCAAGCGCCGAGAGGGATCAAATCTCTCGAGGTGAAAAACTTTCCTCAAGTTTTTCACTCAAAAAAGAGGTTTTCACCTCGAGAGATTTGATCCCTCTCGGCGCTTGATAGCTCCGGAGTTAAGATGGATCTAGACTAGTTACTTAACAACATAGTAGTTAAATATTTTTCACATATTTTGATGTTTATTTTTATTAACTTTACTACTGATAACTAGTAGCTGGGTTAATTATTGTTTAGATGATATGCTAAGGGTTACAATTTAAATTTTATGCAAAGGTTCTCTAATATGCATTGAATTGTATCAAAAATTAATGGTGTCTTTCATTAATTATGTTGTAAAGCATCTCTCTTTGAAAACAACTCTCCCAAACTTCCACGTGTACCATTGGGCACCATTGATTTTGATGTTAGACGATTGAAATAGTGTCTACCTTAGGATTAAATACTATTATTATTAATCGGTTACAGAAGAAAACCATTTTAGAAATAATCGACTTCATCCTAGCTCGGTTATATGATCACAGCGATTATGGGCATCAGTATTTTTCTGTTCTTGTTTTGTATGGCATTGGTATTTTTTTGTTCTTGTTTTATATGACATTTTGTTCAGAAGCGGGTGACTATGTTTGGCCCCATGCTCGTCTAATCATATCTACTCCTTCCACAACAGATACGAACATGGATCCTGAGCAGGTATAAATAAAATTTATTTCTTATTTTTGTATGTAGGTTTCACAGTTAAGATTATAATTTATTTCTGATTTTTGTATGTAGGTTTCACAGTTAATATTTGGATAAAAATTATTTCTGTTTTTTGTATGTAGGTTTCATAGTTAAGATTTGGATAAATGTTTTTTTGTTTTTTAATTTGTGGTTTACAGTACTAATCTAGTACTATCTACTAATCTGGTATTATCTACCTCAAAACAATCTGTTATGTATATTAGTTACATAGTCTAATTTTCGAACTTAGTTGGGAGAAAAACATCAGACCGTCCCCACTGCACTTAAATACTATTAGATTTCTATAAGTAGATTTCCAAATTCAGAAATCACATTAACAACGAATCATATTGCACAAATATTTTTTTATAGATTTTTTTCAGAAAGAATCATATTAGACAAATGTGATTCATTCGCGGTTACAAGGAGCCACAATCTGAATTGTCTATGTTCCGTGAAGTGAGCTTTGGACACCATGAACTTACAGTATACAATGCAACACACACAGTGTACTTGGCATTGTAATGAAGACGATGAGTTAGTGGTATCTGATTATGTTTGGTTAACCTGTCTCAGCACTTCAGCACAGTCATGTCGGAAATTACAGGAAAGTCCCACTTCATATAATGACGAGCTATAAGGAACCCATAAGTAAATGGATGACTTTTTTCTCAGCATTGAAGGCTGGAATTTCATTATAGGAATCGACTTCTAGACAAGGGTAACCCCATTTGCCTCTGATGAATGTTAAAATAGATTACATAATAAAATGTGAGACTCTGGTATGTTAGCAGGTTGCGTAGTTATGAACACCTTCATAACTAAGTGGAGTGGGATGTGGGGATGGAGGAGTGGATTTGAATATAAACAGATCAAACTTTCCATGTATTTGTGAAGAAGAGATCCATATCCAAAATATAGAAGGGACGGATTTTTTAAAGAAATAAAATGTATGATGTAAAATATATAGTATTAGGGTATACATTTCTTGTATTAGAATGCCTAAAATTGTCATTGAAATGATGACTATATGCCAGGTTAAAATTTAATTAGGATTTGCAAGAAAGTAACAATAACTCTTCAACATGCATCCTCAATTTTAAATTGTTAGATTATCTATTTTATTATTATTATAAAGAATTTTTATATCATTACAATTATGGCCTACAAAATATTATATTATTTTTTTTAATTTATGAAATATTTTAAGTCATTAAAATTAGTAGAATTTTTTGATGAATTGGTTCGAATCAAGTTTAAGTTGTGATTTGTCTATCATTTTATTATTTTAAAGTTTTTCAAAGTATCATTTTAAGGTTTTTCAAAATGATATATATCTCTCCAAACTAGGCACTAAGGCTTCTGATGGTTTCATGCACATCACACTTATCACTGATGTCACAGACGGCAAGAGGATAGTGGAAGACAGGATTTTCATTCATTTCGTAATGGGTTTTCATATAGTCCTTTGATACTTCTTTTTTTTTTGTATGTAATATTCCCAAATGGGGAAAATCAGCAATATAAGCACAGAAAACGCATTTTTCAGAAATATGTGTTATAACAGTCAGAAACATCCCATGGATCCTTTATATTATACATTATGACAACCAAATCTAAAAGGAGATCAGAAACAAATCAATATAGCCTAGCTAAACAGGCCTCCCAAGCCCAAAACAGCTCAAAAACATTGCAACCCCATGACTACTGCAAAACAAAAATACTGAAGCAAGTGACAGTGCAGTTTGCTTAGGGTTTATACTCAAAAATAGAGAGACAAAATAGATCTGTTGATGTATTAATCAATGGAGCTTAAAAACTGAAATCTAGTCTCTTTTACATAAATCCAAGATGACCCGGCAAGGGTTTCTTGATAGACATGAGTTACAAGAAGTATATGCTGCAGATATGTGGTTGAATCACTGCATAAATATAGCTGATAATACAAAGAGATGGCTATAGCTCCTCATACTAGCTTTCCGGGAAAAAGGTTGATCCTCCTCCTTGGAAACTAGCTCATAAAATAGGGGTTTAAACCCTCCCACTGCAACACATGTAAAATAACGCAATTTCTCCCAGAGACTGCGTTGTGGCTGTAGGTGATTGCTTGGCCCAATGCCAGATAGTGGAAATTCTGCCCAAAATTCTCCCCTCATATTTCTTCAACAAGTCCTCCAAGGAAGAGTGGGGAATTCCCGCATGAGAAAACCCTTGTACTAAACAATACAGCGAATTTAGCTAAACAGCTGAAGCATGCAATAAGTCTAAACAGACCCAATCATCAAATCATATTCTCTATCATACCCCATATGGCTGCCATTCCCTCCATTATATAGTTGATGAGCTTCCTCACCATGGGTCCCACCCATTTATGAGGTTACTTCCATGCAAAAGCTCCTCCTCCAAAATTACACTGTCTCCATTAGTTCCACTCTTCTATTTACAGCGTTGTTTGATTTGGTCAACCTTGACTTAGTCTCCATGCATTGTCTCCTTTCACACCCAAGGTGTCTTTATTCTGACTAGCTAAACTGATCCACATTCACATTGAGCTGTCTTTATTGATGATCCACTCCTCCCATATTAGTGTTGTCAACTTGGTCAAACTTGACCTTGTCCACATGTATTAGCCCTTGTTCACACATGAGGGTGCTTGATCCAGTTATTAACATGATCCCTTTTCACATTAAGAGGGATTTTATGGCTACTTAAGATACTTATGGGCCTCCTTACCCATTTATTCACCTAACTAGATGTTAAGAGCAAAATTAATATTCCAATTAGTTGCATGCTAATTTAGGAATATTGCAGTCCTCCCCTCCCAAATGTTGCTTGTCCTCAAGCAACTGCAAGGATAGAACTGAAGAGCCTCCTCTCCTCTTCCTGTAGCATCCTCGTATGATAATTTCCTCCAAGGAACAAGATGTTGTCTCATCCATAAATCTCCAAGTTGTTCCTCCCAAGTATGCAAGTTAGCTTCTGGTGACAATCCCGAATAGCTATCATCATGAAAAAGTGGAATACCCATGGAGTCAAAAATATGTTGTCTAGAGGCCTTATTGAGGCATGGAATCTAAAATATGTTTGGAATCATCATTCCCATGTGAATCTCCCATCCCCAAGCTTTCATCCATACAAAATGAGCCACCTTCCAAAACGGTAACTCATGAAAACTCTCCTCCACCTTTGGCTCTTGCAATGTAGGTGGGCTACATAAATTGAAAATGAGAGATGATTTTGTTCAACTCACGTTGTATCTCTCTCCATTTATGATAGATATAGAAATGTTGATCTCGGGTTGCAATGATATGGTCATTAAGGAGCCAAAATTCACTTGACTCTCATGATCCCATTCTTTGGTTTCAACAACCACTCTTGCCCAAACCATCCTGCATATAGTGAATATAACACCATCGCCATATGGGACCAAAAATGAAAATGGACTATGTGTTATGTAGCATGTTGGATGGTGATAATAGTCCTTTAAGTGAAACTAGTGTTGTTCTTCTTTTTGTTGTTTCAAAACATGATGTGATAAGTGGCCATCCAACCACTTACTTGCTGCCATAAGATTCTCAAAAGCTTGAAAATAGTAGAGGATATTAGGTGTTGGCTGAATATGATCCAAGTAAAACATGTCTTGCCCAACATCCTCCATAAAGTGGTCATCCCCATCACTGAAAGTAGTCCCAAAAGGACCATGAAGTCCACAAAGAGGTTTGCTCTCTTGTGGAGCAATGCGTTGCAATTGAATGGTAAAGAAGTGCGCAAATAGTGTTAGTAGATAAATAAACATCAAAACACAATATTTACCATATGTTGTAGCCATGTTGGTGAAGAGGTCCATAGATAAGCCTTTCCATCTCTCCATCAAAAGGGGAAGTGATTGAAACAACCTTGCAAGGTGGTTGTTCTCCTCCTCATACATCAAACAAGCTACATATCTTATGATATGTTGGTGCACATATCCCTTGAGATCCTCCCAATAGAATTCTTTCATGATGGTGTGATAAGATTCAATGGAATATACATGTCCTGAAAAGAGTGCCTCATAAGCTACATGTAGAATCTTCTTCTTGAGCTTGGAGTCTTTAGTCAAGTAGATCTGATCATGGAAGTAGATGACTCCATCAACCACTTTATACCTTCTATCCATCACTTCCCATCAAGCACCTTACATGTGAAGAGGTTCTTGGAATATTATACCAAGAGTTGGGACTCCCAATATGGATCTAGGCTTCCCAACAATGACAGCGCAGTAGAAATCTGAATTGAAGCTCCTGTCATATCATGGCTCCCCTCTTTGACATGCTTAATGCCAAAGTCACATGTTGGAGTAATGTCACTCCTCCTTTGTTGCCCCTCTTGCAGTTGATATTACTCAAGACAAGATTGAAGTATATGGAAGTCAAACCCCTCTTGAAAGGTCTCTCTCTTCCACTACTTCCATAGTTTGGCCCATGCATGCAAGAGTGGTAATACCCTCTTGTCATATTCAGAAATCTTCATTATGTATAGAAGTATCATTTGTTGCTCCAAGGCTATGGAGTGGCCATTTGACACCATGCTCATGTCATCATAGATTTCTGAATCCTCCTTTTCCAAATTATGCAAATAGCTGAGTGGGAGATAGCAATGTCCATATCAAAAAATTGATCACCCCTCCTTGGAACCCATCAATGGTTCTCAACGGTGTGCTAGCTTCTCCCAAGGCTCCTTCCTTAGCCAAATATGTCACTGCTACACTAAGTTGAGAGAACACTTTATTCATCTTCCAATCAGGGAGTCTCCCTGGTGGAATGCCTCCATGCAAAGAGACATCAAGGCATAGAGTAGGATGTATATGTGTGTGGACTTATTTGTCCTTTCCCTTACTACACAAATCTTCCTGCCTCTTTTGTGCATCAATCTTCTGAAATAGAGAGGGGTGTGTGCTTTCAATCATATGATATTGATCACCCTCCCCATCTGCTTCTTTTATCTTCAGAACCTCACCATCTATCAATGGTGGCACATGTTGCTCATGGAATGTGCCCTGATCTCCACATGTGAGATTCTTTGGAACTCCTTGTGAACATACAAGAATTCCTCTTATTGGAGCAAGTGCTCCATCTTCCTCTTCATGAGGTGTTAGATATGCTCTTGATATGACAGTGTTGTTACCTCAAGCCTTCTCTCTCTCCTCATCAATATTTGAGAATACCTCATCAACAAAGAGAGACCTTAGATCTCGGTCTTCCCTTGAAGGAGGAATATCTTCATGTAATGGGGATCTTGCCCTTGGAAAGGTATCATACAATTTTTCATCCCCTTCAATGGTTTTCTGAAATGGAGTTGGGCTTATAGATATTTCCATCCCATGCAAAGTTTTTGTTTGTTTGGGTTTGACTAGCTCCACCAAAGGTGTTTTATAAAAAAATTCATCAAACCTTTCCACTACTCTCCTAGTGAACTTTGCATAAGTAGATGTATTTGTATTATTTAATGAAAAGGATTCAAACAACCACCAAGCATAAGTCTTACCTTCAAGATGCAGCACTGCTACTTTAATGGCTTCATCTTCTGAAACTTGGTGTTGTTGCACATAGGTGTCTAGCTCCTCCACCCAAACCCTAGCTGAACATTTAGGTGAACCATCAAAAGTAGATAGAAAGAATCTACCCACGCCATGTTGCTTGCCCCTTGTGCTTCTTTCCTCCTTGATCCTGCAAAACCCTTGGAAGTTTAGGTGATATTTGAATCTCTTAGATTGAGATTCATACTCTTGCAAATAATCACGAAGAGTCTCCTTCTTTGGCACATCCCCTTTCTCCATCTCATTTGTCATGAACATATGGCTGGTAGAGCATTGTAAATCTTATGGTGTGGTTGAATGCTCACACCCATAATATGAGGAACTAGAACTTTCTTCATGTACAAATATTGTTGAGGGATCTCCATGTTTTTCCCTCCTCATTTCTTTGATGTCTTTGCTGATACCATGCAGAGTTTGAAGAAGAAGTTTTGAGAACTCCTTCCCCCCCAGATAATAAGGGTTTGCCTTGATGTCTTTTGCAGATCCTCTCCTTCCCATGAGAAGACTTCTTAGATGACATAATGGTTGACGTACACAGGCTGAGCCAAGATTAGAGCTCTGATGCCACTGTAATATTCCCAAATGGGGAAAATCAACAATATAAGCACAGAAAACGCATTTTTCAGAAATCTGTGTTATAACAGTCGGAATCAGCCCATGGATCCTTTAGATTATACATTATGGCAACCAAATCCAAAAGGAGATCATAAACAAATCAATATAGCCTAGCTAAACAGGCCTCCCAAGCCCAAAACAACTCAAAAACACTGCAACCCCATGACTACTGCAACACAGAAATACTAAAGCAAGTGACAATGCAGTGTTCTTAGGGTTTATACTCAAAAATAGAGAGACAAAATAGATTTGTTGATGTATTAATCAATGGAGCTTAAAAACTGAGATCTAGTCTCTTTTACATAAATCCAAGATGACCCGGCAAGGGTTTCTTGATAGACATGAGTTACAAGAAGTATATGTTGTAGATCTATGGTTGAATAACGCAGAATAGCTAAATCACTGCATAAATATAGTTGATAATACAAATAAATAGCTATAGCTCCTCATACTAGCTTTCCGGGAAAAAGGTTGATCCTCCTCCTTGGAAACTAGCTCATAAAACAAGGGTTTAAACCCTCCCACTGCAACACCATGTAAAATAACGCAGTTTCTCCCAGAGACTGCGTTGTGGCTGTAGGTGACTGCTTGGCCCAATGTCGAATAGTGGAAATGCTACCCAAAATGCTCCCCTCGGATTTCTTTAACAAGTCCTCCAAGGAAGAGTGGGGAATTCCCGCATGAGAAAACCCTTGTACTAAACAGTACAACAAACTTAGCTAAACAGTTGAAGCATGCAATAAGTCTAAACAGATCCAATCATCAAATCATATTCTCTATCATACCCCATATGGCTGCCATTCCCTCCATTATATAGTTGATGAACTTCCTCACCATAGGTCCCACCCATTTATGAGGTTACTTCCATGCAAAAGCTCCTCCTCCAAAATTACGTTGTCTCCATTAGTTCCACTCTTCTATTTACAGCGTTGTTTGATTTGGTCAACCTTGACTTAGTCTCCATGCATTGTCTCCTTTCACACCCAAGGTGTCTTTATTCTGACTAGCTAAACTGATTCACATTCACATTGAGTTGTCTTTATTGATGATCCACTCCTCCCATATTAGTGTTGTTGACTTGGTCAAACTTGACCTTGTCCACATGTATTAGCCCTTGTTCACACATGAGAGTGCTTGATCCAGTTATTGACATGATCCATTTTCACATTAAGAGGGATTTTATGCCTACTTAAGATACTTATGGGCCTCCCTACCCATTTATTCATCTAACTAGATGTTAAGAGAAAAAATAATATTATAATTAGCTGCATGCTAATTTAGGAATATTACATAAGGAAGGTTGATCTTGTATGTGTTTGAATGAACCTTTTGGAAGTTGGAAGAGCTGGTTTGACTAGCTAAAGTATTTGCTGGCTAGGGAATCTTGTTGATTGTTGTAACCAACAATTCTCTCTATATTTGTTGGACAAGAAAAATTTCAAACTTTGATTTATTATATTGGCTTGTATTTTTTCGAACTATTATTATGTTATGGGTAAAAATGTGAAGGTGTGTTACACTTTCGTGAGAAATGCGAGTGGAAATTTCATTTTTCCAATAGTTTGGTTGAAGTTTGTAAATTAGTTCAGCCAAACTAATTATGTCTTTTACATTGACGATGTATTTACTGTGTGGGTAAAAATATTTTTGGCCGGAGATGGGAAAACCAACAATAGAAGTTCGATCGAACTATTAGTTTAGCCAGACTATTAGTTCGGCAGAAATTTTGAAAATAATTTGGCCAAACTATTTCTTATAAATATATCAGCCAGCAGACTGAAAGAGGTTTCGGGCTTGTTACCATTGTCTGATCTCTGTCTCGATATTTGGTTGTTGCACTGGTGTTTTCTGTTGTGGGGGCTTGTTGTTGCAGGGGCGAGGAGGTGAGAAGCTTTGTGTTTGTATTTATTTTTTCTGTATTTTGTTTGTGGTTTTTAATGTTTTTCTCTATTTTTTTGTTTGTAGGTTACAAATAACATGCATCTTCAGTGATCTCCTTCGTCGTTGTGGTCTGCCTCGTCGTTTGCTGTCGTTGTGGCTTGCCTCGTTATTTACTATAGTTTGTTGTCATTGCGACCTACCTTGTCATTTGTTGTCGTTTGATGTCATTGCAACCTACCTCATCATTTGATATCATTTGATGTTGTCTCGTTGTCTTCAGGTAGATGAAAAAAAATCCTTTCTTTCTTATTCCTCAACTGAATTCATCACATGACTAGTGAGAATCAACATGATAATATACCTAATAACTATCTCTAAAAGGTCTATCAGAAGACCGTGAGCCATCCAGACTCCTCATCGAACACCTCTTTACTCATTCTCTTTTTCACACAGACAGACCTCCGAATCAAATTTAGTGGTACATAATGTTTGTTGCTTATACAACGCGGCGTCTGAACCATGATGCCCAATTATTTTTGCAGTCTATAAAATGTAGCTTGATGCAAAATTATTGAAACTCTACTTGATGCCCAATTATTCAAACTCTACTGGGAATCATTAATCATTCCTTCTATCGTTTAGTGTATCTCACATCCAAACAACTTGCAAGTTTGCGTTTTGATGAAAAGAATGCCACTAGTTTCCAGTATAGCATTCAATAGAAAGTGAGACTCACCTAAAAAATTTCGTATTAATTTTTTCAAAAGAAAAATAAATCACCTCATAATTATGACTATATAAAAATGTCATAACTATACATCACATGAATTTTTTAATTATTATTATTTTTGAATTGTGGAGAGAAAATATTTTTATTGCTCAATATAGTTTGAGTAGGCCTAGATGGGTATAAGAGCTTATGAATATTAGACTATGTGTTAACAGTTGTAATGATACCAATATATGCACTTAATCTTATGGAATAACCATGAAATTCTTGAATAGTACTGATACGTATTATATTGTGTACAAGCCATCTTATGCTTTACCCTATTCTATATGGGTATATATCATTGGTCAATCATAGTAAGGTAGTGACACAGTTATGGTAGCATATTAGGGTAGTCATAGTCATGGGGTTTGGATTGATGGGTCTTGGGGTAACTAGCTTGGCTGTATGGCTAGTAAGGTTAGCTAGGTTAGATGGTTGTTTGATTGGTTGAGTAGAATCAGTTCAAGTAGGAAGGTTTGTTTTCTTTCTTTCTTATTCCTGAACTGAAGTTTCCTAATCTAGATAGCTTTCTAATGCCTCAAAGAGTAGATAATTATGTGTTTTCTTGATGGCTGATACCTCTGTTCTTTCCTTCAACCTCTACAGATCTAATATCTATGTGTTCTTATGAGCACCAACTCATAACTCTGTTCTTTCTTAAGCTTGTAGTTTGTATTTTTGTTTTTTTGTTTCCTCATACCTTTTTTAGATTGTCTTTGTCTTTCAGCAGAGTGTTTGTTTGTGGTTACAGTGCTTATCTTCTTCAATACTCCTTGCTAAGCTAAAATCTAAGCCTTTCTTTCTTATTCCTGAACTGAAGGTTCCTAATCTAGATAGATTTATAATTCCTGATGGCTTTCCTGATGGTTGATAGCTTTGTTCTTTCCTTCAACCTCTGCATATCTAATATATTTGTGTTCTTCTTATGAGAAGCAACTCACAACTCTATTCTTTATTAAGCTTGTAGGTTGCATTTATGTTATGTTGCTTCCTCAGACCTTTGTTAGATTGTATTTGTCTTTCAATAGAGTTTTTTTTTGTGGTTACAGTGCCTATCTTCCTGAATAATCCTTGCTAAGTTAAAACTTAAGATTTTCTTTCTTATTCTTGAAATGAAGCTTCCTAATCTAGCTAGCTTTCTAATTCCTCAAAGAGTAGAGTTGTATGTGTTTTTGTGATGGTTGGTAGCTCTGTTCTTTCCTTCCCTGATAGTTATGCTCTTTCCTTCAACCTTTACAAATCTAATATCTCTGTGTTCTTCTTACGAGCACCAACTCACAACTTTGTTCTTTCTTAAGCTTGTAGGTTGTATTTGTGTTTTGTTTCTTCCTCATAACTTTGTTAGATTTTCTTTCTGTTTTAATAGAGTGTTTGTTTGTGGTTATAGTGCCTATCTTCCTGAATACTCCTTGATAAGCTAAAACCTAAGCTTTTATTTCTTATTCCTGAACTGAAGCTTCTTAATCTAACTAGCTTTCTATTGCCTCAAAGAGTACAGTTGTATGTGTGACTTTTGACATAACTTCATCAACCACTACCACTAGTTGTTTAAGTAAGTGTATAAAATAATTTTGCACCACTTTCCACTTATTACTTCAATCATAAGTTTCTATGTGTATATTTTAGGCCCACCTCACTAGATGATGTTGTGGTTTTATTGTAATGCAGATGATTAAATTACTAGGATTGAGGTTGGCTATTTTTAAAAAATTAAACAAACATTGATTTAGTGATACTTTTCATTTTTTTGGACTCTTATGAATTTAAATTTGTTTCTTCATGGTTTTTATGAAGCGTTTATGAATCCAAAAAAGTTTTTATGCCTTAGAGTTATGTCTTTTAGGTGAAAACATGGAATTTCATAAGATATTTTCCATTTCAGAGGGACTTATAGCAATTGGAAATTTATTTCCTGTTGTACAATGGATTGAAATGGCTAAATATGGTTGATTCGTGTATACATAAGAGCTTTTTTTATTCTTATATATCACTTTCCTCAAAGAATTGAAAAAAAAATTATGATAGGATGGATTTTTATAGCTTCCTTATTGTCTATTTCCTATAGTAGATGCACACAAATTTCTCTGACTTACAAAATCTTATAGCAATTGTTTTCCTTGTGTACAATGGATGGAAATGGATAAATATGGTTGATTCATGTGTACATAATTGTGTGCAATGGATTTAAATGGCCAAATATGGTAGATTCATGCATACATAAGAGCTTGTTTCATTCTTAGATATCAATTTTCCTCAAAAAATTGAAAACAATGTGTTATAGGATGGATTCTTATAGCTTCCTTATTGTCTATTTCCTATAGTAGATGTGCAAAAGTTTTCTTCTACCCTTTTATAGAAGTGAAAAAAGAATGATTCCTTATAAGTTTATATAATTACATTGATACCTTTGATATTGGTTGGAAAAATGAATACTAGAAATACTTATGAAGTGAAATTGAATAGTATTCTATGAAAAAGGTGAAATGCATGTTAACTATAGTTTATCATTTTATGCATTTGGAGGCATGGTTTTAATAGGAATGATTGATAGAAATGGTTTATTCCAGTAATGAAGACCCTTTGCTTCTTACCATAATGCTACTATAGGTTGATGCTAACTATTTTTTATTAATGTACCTAAATTTACACCTTCCATGATGCTTCCTCTCCTAGTGTTGTCATTTACTTTTCTAATCTTGTAAAATATTAAAACTGGAGTGCTTTATGATGTAATGGATATTACCAATCTAGATTATTTACATTTACTTTTCTAATCTTGTAAAATGTTAAAAGTGGAGCGTTTTATGATGTAATGTATATTACTAATCTAGATTATGTATAGCAATATGATGATAGTGTGTAGGTTGATGTTCAAGTTGTAAAATTCTTGTACATATCAAGGATGAATGATAGTACAAGCCAAAAATGACATTATTTTATTATTATACAATCTGTTAGGTGCTAAATCATACTTCTTATTAAGGACATAACTAATGCAAGTTGAATTTTTTTTTTAATGTTCTTAGCCTATTTATAGATGTCAAAGTAAAGGTTTATATATGTGATTTATCCCATAAAATTTAAGGCAAACACTGCACATGGCATTTCTCGCACAAACTCATCAAGGTGTGACTTTTGACATAACTTCATCAACCACTACCACTTGTTTTAGTAAGTGCATAAAATAATTTTGCAAACCATGTACATGTCATTTCTCCCACAAACTCATCAAGGTGTGAATTTTGACATAACTTCATCAACCACTACCTCTAGTTGTTTTAGTAAGTGCATAAAATAATTTTGCAAACTTTAAGGAAAACTTTATGGCAAACTATGCACATTTCATTTCTACGTCATTTCTCCCATAAACTTTAAGGATAACCATGTACATACATGTCATTTCTCCCATTTCTCCCATAAAATCAACACAAAATTTAAGGATAACAATGTACATGTCATTTCTATGTCATTTCTCCCATAAAATTTAAGGATAACCATGTACATACATGTCATTTCTCCCATTTCTCACATAAAGTCAAGGCAAACTTTAAGGATAACCATGTACAGGTCATTTATTCGATAAAATTTAAGGAATTTGCTAGTGTTTTTGGAACCATGTACATGTCATTTCTATGTCATTTCTCCCATAAAATTTAAGGAAAACTTTAAGGCAAACCATGTGCATATATGTCATTTCTCCCATTTCTTCCATAAACTCAAGGAAAAATTTAAGTATAACCATGTACATATCATCTCTCTGATAAACTTTAAGGCATTTTCTAGTGTTTTTGGAACCATCTATATGTCATTTCTATGTAATTTCTCCCATAAAATTTAAGGAAAAATTTAAGGCAAACCATGTACATGTGTCATTTCTCCCACAAAATTTAAGGCAAAATTTAAGGCATGTCATTTCTATGCGATTTCTCTGTCATTTCTATGTTATTTCCCCCGTAAACTATAAGGCAAACTTTAAGGAAAACCATGTACATGTCATTTATCCCTTAAACTCTAGGGAAGGAAAAATTTAACGCATGTCATTTCTAGATGTGATTTCTCCCATAAAATTTAAGGCAAACCATGCACATGTCATTTCTCCCACAAACTCAAGGCTTTCTCCCATAAACTCAAGGAAAACTTTAAGGCCTAAAAACCTTGGTGAGAACCTAAAGTGGCCAAACTTCCATAGGATTTGAGTCACTCTGTTGAGTGTTAACTTCCTCAAGTTCTAAAGGCTGAGTCTGTAAGGGGCCAAGTAGCCTCTGGATCTCATCATTTCTCAAAGGTGACTTATCCAGTAAATTCCCCTACAGTCAATCTATGGAATAGATATAAATATAATTTCTTCATTGTAATATCCATTTTTGTGTTGGGTGTGGAGCTTGATTATCTTTTTTACTTTGTATCACAGCATTGGACCCCTGTACCTTAAAAGGGGTGGCAACACCGCCCGTAATTAATCGCTGCCGTGGGGGGTCCGGGGGCAAAGAACGTGCCGGATTCCCCTGGCGGGGGGTTTCGAGGGCAGTGCCCCCAAAGCTAAAAACAGATGTAAAATTTCCTAGTAAAAGTATAGTAATTTCTAGTCAATCTGGGCCGTTCATAGGTGGATGATCTGACGGTAGAAGTTATTTTTAGTTTAGGGTTTTTTTCCCTAGAAGGCAACCCCCTTGTATATATGAGGGTATTGTATTGTGGCTGTGTATTACATGTATATTCTCAGAGCAAGAAATAGATAGGGAGACTGTGAGAGAGAATAGAGGATATTACAGCGGATCTGCTGTAGGTTTTGTCTCTTCAATTTTTTGCTGGATAATAGAAAGGAAGGACTGGCTGTTCAGGGTGGACGTAGCCCAAACTTGGTGAACCACGTATATCTGTGTCTCTCTGGTTTTATGTGTTTTGTGTGCTTGTATTTTTTGCATATTTTATGTGTTGCATTGCTCCATAATATATAATTTTCTAACATTTTGTACCTGTCATTTCTACCATAAACTTTAAGGCATTTTCTAGTGTTTTTGGAATCATGTACATGCCATTCCTATGTAATTTCTCCCATAAAATTTAAGGAAAACCATGTACATACATGTCATTTCTCCCATTTCTCCCATAAGCTCAAGGAAATTTTTAAGGATAACCATGTACATGTCATTTATATGTCATTTCTCCCATAAAATTTAAGGCAAACCATGTACATGTGTCATTTCTCCCATAAAGGAAAACTTTAAGGCATGTGATTTCTATGTCATTTCTCTGTCATTTCTCCCATAAAATATAAGGCAAACTTTAAGGAAAACCATGTACATGTCATTTCTCCCTTAAACTCTAGGCAAGGAAAGATTTAAGGCATGTCATTTCTAAATGTGATTTCTCCCATAAAATTTAAAGCAAACTTTAAGGAAAACCATGCACATGTCATTTCTCCCACAAACTCAAGGATTTCTCCCATAAACTCAAGGAAAACTTTAAGGCCTAAAAACCATGGTGATAACCTAAAGTGGCTGAACTTCCAAAGGATTTGAATCTATCTGTTGAGTGTTAACTTCTACAAGTTCTCAAGGCAGAGTCTGTAAAGGACTAGGTAGCCTCTAGATCTCATCCTTTCTCAAAGGTGACATATCCAGTAAATTCCCCTATAGTCAATCTTTGGAAAAAATCTAAGTATAAGTTCTTCATTGTAATATCCATTTCTGTACATACCATTTCTCCCATAAACTTTAAGGCATTTTTTAGTGTTTTTGGAACCATGTACATGTCATTTCTATGTCATTTCTCCCATAAATTTTAAGGCAAACTTTAAGGAAAACCATGTACATGTGTCATTTCTACCATACATGTGTCATTTTTCGCATAAACATAAAGGAAAACTTTAAGGCATGTCATTTCTATGTCATTTCTCTGTCATTTCTCCCATAACCTTTAAGGCAAACCATGTACATGTCATTTCTCCCATGCATTTTCAATAAATATTAATTTAATATATTTTATTGAATTTGTTTTTTCAGGGACAAAAAACCCACTAAATATGGTTGAAAAATGGACATTATGCATAGATTTTTCTTTTTATCCCAATCCAGGGAAAGCAGTTATTACATATGTGATTTGCAATATTACGACTAACAGGGTCCTCCAAAGGAAAATGAATGTATCGGGAAGAAAAACAAATAATGAGGCATATTATATTGCATTGATAGAAGGCTTGGGAATAGCTAGGGAGTGTGGATCAAATGGAATTGTAGTTTTCACCAATTCTAAACTTGTGTGCAACCATATGGAAGGCATGTACAAAGTTAAGAAGGAGAGGCTAAAACAACTACATGGAAAAGAAAACAATATTGTTAGATAATTTGAATTTTTTATTATAAGATGACATGAAAATGTTAATAAGATGTCTAGTGATCTATGCTGTGGGGCAATGTTCAAGGTTCATCTCTGAAAGATGAATTAGTGTTGAGACACTCTCCTTCAAAGTTTATTGATGGACATTGTAACATATCTTTGATATGTGTGTATTTTTTACTTATAAATGTGTCATTTTTAATGACCATGTGTTTTTTTTCAATTATATACCAAGTGTTCTCCCACCATGTAAAGCGCAACTTCATGAAATTCATATTTTTATAAAATTAGAATGTGATGACTTCAACACATTTCTGTTTAAATTGAGTTTCACACATTAATTAGTGCCTTGAAAGTTGTGTTTTACACAATTTGTGTACTAAATTACATTAATTTTTTGAAATCTTTTGAATTTATTTTAAATATTAATTTAAAAATAATTGTAAATGTCCACTGTAAATATATCCATATATATCATGGAGGATGAAAGACGAAGATAAATAGAATCCCATGCCTCTACGAGAGGGGTATCATTGTTCGAGGGATGTTCATGGTATTTATATAACCTTATCTCCATACATACATGTTTGTATACATGTCGAATTAATTTTTTTATTCACTATATATATAATTTATCCCCATGTACATACATGTATAGATACAAAATTTATTTTTTATCAATTTTTTGAGTTAAATTAGTTTTTAATAAGTTTATTTTTTATTTTTTAGAAGTTAGGAGGACAAGGGTGTCTACTCCATTAATGGAGTATGGCCATGATTCACGCAATCGTGGTATGGTTCACACAATTTAACCAATCATATGTACATGTATTTATATGTATGAATGCATTTTTTAATTGATTATAAATTCATATTTTTTATGAAGCTTCCCTCTCTTTGTGTGAGGTTGGTGGTGGTAAACATTCCCGTGGAGGCCCATCAATAGGTGGTGGCCAATTGCATGAGGGTGGTCATATCCATTCTTCTGAATGCTAATGAATGGATGGTCGTGTTGGTTCTCAACCAATCAGTGGTTTTTCTGGTTCTCAACAGTCTCAGGGTGGGCATGATGCTAGCTAACCATATCAAGATGGCCATCAATGTGAATATTATTTTCATTCAATTTGTACAATTCTTTTGACATTTTTTTATTTATACAAAATTTTATATATTGATGCAGAGGGTGAAAATGTTGCTCCAAAAAGATGTAGCACTGAATGTGTTATCCAAGAAGAAGGTTGTACACCATACATGACTTATCTGTCTGACATTTCCGATATACCTTGGGAAAAAACATGCATCAATGCACGTTACAAAGATGTCAACATATTCATTCAAAATTGAAGAGAGATCTTGTGTCTTTGAAACTCCTTGCTAAGAGTCGAGAAAGCTTAGATATAGTTACTCAATTTAACCAAACTAGTAGATGTGTACCTAAGGCTTGGGCCAACCAATGATACTTTTGTAGAAGTGATGAGATAAAAAAAAGGAAACAGAAAAAGTGTCCCGATACATGGGGGTTTGTTAAACAAAGAGTTACAACAGAAATGGCCAAGTCTATGTTTAATTTCAAAGAAGGGCTGAAAAGATAGATGCTAAAGGTGAAATATTTTAAGCACCCTGATATAGCTGGCCATTTGTATGATAGGCACCTTACTTCCTATGGAATACTCCCATAGAACAACAAGTTTCCACTTTATTTTGAAAAATTATTTTATGCGGAATTATTTTTGGGAATGAAACCCAATTATAATGACCTTCCCTATGAATTTTTTGGTCCTGGGAAAGGTCAATTATGTGACTGTAGGGGCGCTAAGCATGATGCTGAGTTGCCTCGCCCTATGGCACCATTGGTTAGTCGACCTCTTATTTTCGAAACTTTATGGTCGGAGATGGATGCCACTTCTCAAATTAGTTGAAAAGCAAGGGATGCCATCATTGACAATGTTCAAAGTGGACTGGGTAGAGTTGATGTTTGTCTGAGTCGACAAAGAGTATGAGAGAATGCACATGCTATCATAAAGATGATGAGATAGACAAAATGAGTGTTGAATATCTCAGAACATATTCAAAAAATTGTCGCAATGGTTGGCAAGACCTAATTATTCATGAGCAAGAGGGCATGGGATTGATATGTGTTAATGGTTAGGGTGATTATTTCAACACTTGTACAATTTGTAATAAATACATATATACATACATTTATTTGTATACATTAATCTAACAAAAATGTATTATATATGTTAACACCATTTTTAGTTCTCACGCTTGATGAACGAAGATGTTAATATCACGGTTGAAGCCTCTGGTTCACACAATCAAGATGGTTCTCACCATCAAGATGATATGTTGGCACATGTTAGTGTTTTCTAAGGGAACATGATGATGTAAAATTATTTCTTATCTATTATTATATATATCAAAACATGATGACACATTTTTAAAATAAATAATTGTGCACACATGTACATATATATAATTAAATGTTAACAGATTCTGATTCCATCCAATGTTCTTGGGATGGAGGTACCTTCTTCTTCCTTGGGAGATGTGCCAAATCCATCATCACAAGTATGAACAAATTTTTACTTAAATATGTTTTTAAGTTATATATTGCATCTCAAAAGTTCCATTAAAAAATGAGATCTAGATCTTGAGTTATTTTATAGTTTTAAAATTTTTGAATTTTAGATTTCTAGAGATTTTCTTTCGGAGCCACCCTTAGGAGATTTTCCCAATCCACCATCACAAGTATTCAAATTTTCACTTATATGTTCAAGTTATAAGTTATAAATTGAAGTCCAAAAGTTTTATTATAAAATGAGATCTAGATCTTAAGTTATTTTATACTTTTAAAAATTTTGAATTTTAGGTTTTTGGACATGATTTCCATTCTCCACAGATTCTAGCGATGGAGTGTATGATGGAGATAGGAACATCCACACCATTTGAACAAGTTTTCTAACTTTTTTTTTAATATTATTGAAAATTAGTTTATATTCATTTTCATTTGAAAAATTTTAATATATATATATATATATATATATATATATATATATATATATATTGTAAATGTATATTGTATAGTTTATTGTGGAAGATGTTGTTGTGGAGGATGTTTTAATGGACAGGCAACAAAAGACAATGGAGAGGGAACCACATGAGGTATTGCATGATTTTTTTTTTCATTTTTTTTTTTTACATGAATTTATATATTCTCATTCAATTTTAAAACATTGAATTTTAATGATTTTACACATTGTGTATGCATTCCCCATTCTTCACAGGATTTGCTAGCAGAGACACTAGATCCATCTGTATTTGATTGATGAAACACATGTGTGCAACATTATATTTGATAGATCTAGTCTTAAATTTACTTTTTTATATATAGTCTTATCTATGTAGTCATATTTAGTTTTCTATATAACTTGATACTTGTAACACTA
This sequence comes from Pinus albicaulis, assembly GCA_034641835.2. Classification (NCBI taxonomy): domain Eukaryota; kingdom Viridiplantae; phylum Streptophyta; class Pinopsida; order Pinales; family Pinaceae; genus Pinus; species Pinus albicaulis. Next base: position 1,713,741,580 of record CM076580.1, read on the forward strand.
TACATTGAACTAGATATATATTTCATTTTATTGTTCATGTGAGATACAAATTTTGGACATATTTTACTGTTTTCATATAGTTTTAAACTACATTTACTTTTATGAAGAATGATTTTAAATTTTGGATAGTTACATTTGGCATGCGATCACATGTTGTGATATATAATGTTTTGTTTTTAAAAATCAAGTTTCCATTTTATTTTTTAAATATAAAATGAATCTAGATGGAGATTTAAAATTACAAAACACATGTACATGTGTATATTTTGGATAGTTGAACTACATTTGGCATGTGATCACATGTTGTGATATAATGTTTTTTTTTTTTTAACTCAAGTTGTCATTTTATTTGTTAAATATAAAATTCAAATCTAGATGGAAATTTCAAATTACAAAACTCATGTATATTTTGGATAGTTTAACTACATTTGGCATGTGATGTCATGTTGTGATAAAATATTTTGTTTTTAAATTGGATAGTTCAACTACATTTGGCATGTGATCTCATGTCATGATATAATGTTTTGTTTTTAAAACTCAATTTGTCATTTTATTTTTTAAATATAAAATGAATCTCTAGATGGAAATTTCAAATTACATTTTCGCAATGTGTATATTTTGGATGGTTGAACTACATTTGGCATGTGATTGTGATATAATGTTTTGTTTTTCAAAAGTTTTCATTTTATAAATGTTAAATATAAAATGAATCTCTCTAGATGGAAATTTCAAATTACAAACCATGTACATACATGTGTATATTTTGGATAGTTGAATTACATTTGGCATGTAATCACATGTTGTGATATAATGTTTTGTTTTACGATATAATTTTTTGTTTTTAAAAATCAAGTTGTCATTTTATTTGTTAAATATAAAATGAATCTCTAGATGGAAATTTCAAATTACATTTCCACAATGTGTATATTTATTTTGGATGGTTGAACGACAATTGGCATATGATTGTGATATAATTTTTTGTATTTAAAAAGTTGTCATTTTATAAATTTGTTAAAAATATAAAATGAATCCCTCTAGATGGAAATTTCAAATTACAAACCATGTATACATGTGTATATTTTGGATAGTTGAACTACATTTGGCATGTGATCACATGTTGTGATATAATGTTTTATTTTTAAAACTTAATTTGTCACTATATTTGTTAATATAAAATGAAGTTGGTATTATATTTTTTAAATATAAAATGAATCTAGATGGAAATTTCAAATTACAATTTACACATAAATGTGTATATTTTTTATAGCTGAACTATATTTGGCATGTGCTCACATGTTGAGATATAATGTTTTGTTATTAAAACTCAAGTTTTCATTTTATTTGTTAAATATAAAAATGAATCTAGATGGAAATTTAAAATTACATTTAAGACATACATATATTGGTACATGTTATGCATTTGAACATGTGTGTGAATCTGATATTGATCATGAGATCATGTCCATAGTTCAAAAATGCCCAAAAATTAAAGTTCTCAAAAGTGGTTACAACCTGAGCGAACTGAAAGGTCTCGTCGCTGTGATTTTAGCGTCGTGAATAGTTTGCAAAACATAGGTCGTATGCAGAAATTATAAAGGTTTGAAACACCCAGTAAACTTTAAAAACTAGACCTTTGACCCATTTTGACCTTATGTAGAAGTTTTGAAAAAAATATATATTTTGAAAAAATAATTTTTTTATTAAAGTTGGAGGGCCTATCAGCAGGTGCCACGTGGCCTTCCCGAAGGCTTCCATGTGGCCCCAGGCTAGGGTTAAAGGCACATATCCAAATTTTTTGAGTGTACAGGGATCGAACTCGAGACTTGACAATGCATGCAGAGGCGCCCAACAGGTCGGGCTGTTCAGTGATTATTATTTACAAAGGGCGGAAATTTAAATTTATTTGATAACTATTTTCCCACCGGTGGTAAGGGGGCCATCCCCCGCATAATAGGACCATCCGTCACGACCAGGTGCTAACCTCGGCAGTTAACAAACCTTAATATTATCTGCATAACCCACGGTTCATGTGACCACGATGACATTAAAGCGACGGTTATGTTAAACGGTTTGTGGAACCGTAAATCTTAGGGTTTAGACACTTGGCGATTACGGTGATGGCGGGTTTACAAAGCCATGTCTCCAGCAGCGGAGACCACGACCTAAAATTTAACTCGGTTGTTGGGTTCTGACGGTTTCGGTGAGGGGTAATGTGACCACCCCGACTTGAAGTTTAATGCCAACCATTAACCATATGGCTAAATTTAGAGTGTGCCACCAATTTCAGAAAAAAATTTCCAAAATTGTCAGTGTTAACTAGAGTATCTCCACATTTAGTGGAGTTTTTTAAGGGACACTAGGAAAATTCTTGTTTTGGCCATAAATCCTTGGATTTTCGACCAAGTTTGATGCATGGATAGTCAATTTTTGGTATTCTCAACATTTCAAACACATTAAAATAGGTTTTATAGCCATCAGAGGTCATCTTGTGCAGGTTAAGCTTCGGGAAAGGTCAAGGAGCCACCAAGGCCACTAGGGTGTTTTCAGTGTATTGAGCATACATTCACTATTTTTTACAAATGAATAGTCATTCCTGGATAATTCAAGAATTATGAAGCTATTTTTATAGATATCATAGCCATTTGAGGCTCTATTTCACATGTACTTACCATTTTTGAGCAATAAGATATGAGGGACATGCCATTGGGAGCTAGACCAACAAATGTAGCTTAGGATGGGTGAACTAATTCATCAAATTTGTTGAGTATTGTTACATTTGATGTTTAATTCTCTATTATTTACTACTTTATAGTGTTTTATAAGAAATTTACATGCTTTAACCTCACACATAAATCTGGTTAACTAAGTTAAAATCATTTGTTTCACCTGCAAACTTCAGAGAACCTTATGCACACATTTTAATTACTATCTAGATACTTAGCACAAAAAAACTAATACATTCTATTCAGATCAAGTTGGTATTAGAGCTCAAGTTGAGAATTAGGCTAAGCTATATTATTTTCTCTATTTAAAATTTGTGCAAAATGATTTGTTTAAAAGTATGCATAACAACTCTTGCAAGCAGTGCAGAGCCATCTTGGGGTGGTATTTGTTGTGAGTTTTCTTGTTTACTAGGCTGAAGCTTCAGAGAGGAGAAGGTCACTTAGCGAAGACTTTAAGTAATCCTCAACCATGGAGCATAAGAGTGCCATTATCTCCACCTTCAATTTCACCTCAAAGAGAAGCAGAAGAAGCCATAAGAATGAATTCAAGGGAAGGAGAAATCCATGAATAATTTGATCCCAAAGAGGAAGAAAGAGTATTCATAAAAGAATTCCTTAACTTGATAGAAATGGTGAGAGTTATTTATCAATAAAGAAATGAAAAAATTGAAGGAGAAGGGTTCAAACTTCACAAGGAAGGAGAGGGATCGTCAGGAGGCCATAATGATAAGGATAAATCCAAGAAGGGTAATGGAGGAAAAAGAGACAGTGGAAAGTCGCCATCATCACCCCCATCTTCATATTCATCATCCTCTACATCATCTTCAGTACATCAATCTCACAAAGTCAAGAACACGAGTAAAAATCCTTTTCTTAAACTTGATGTTAAATTTCAATTGCCAATGCTTTATGGTGAAGTTAATGCAGAAAAGCTAGATAATTGGATTAGGCAATTAGAGGTCTATTTGAGAATTCAAATTTTTCATGATGACGACACAAAAATCCAATTAGCTTCATTAAGATTGGAAGGTGCAGCTCTTGTTTGGTGGGAAGCCATGACAAAGGAGTAGATAAAAAATATGGTAATATTATCTTATCATGGGCTGATATCATTTCTCCAATAAAATAAAATTTTCATCCATTAGATCACATGCAGAAATCCATAATGGATAGGAGAAATTTTAAACAATTGAAATGACAAAATTTTCAAGTTTATACCCAAGAATTTAGAAGAATAGATCTTTTAATAGGAATAGATTTGCATAGCCAATACACTTTACTCAAGTATATAGGTGGTTTTCATACTTACCTAAGAAATATCATTCTCATGTTTAACCCTACAAACCTGGATGAGGTTTGTGTTCAAGCTACACATTTAGAGGCAAGGGGAAAAAAAATTTAGATGGGAGTGTGGAAAGTGAGTTTAAAGGCGAATGGATGAAAAACAAAAATGAAAATTTTAGAAAAGAGAACGGAAAATTTTTCTACAAACACTATTCTAAAACAAGCCATGGTGAGGACCATTGTTGGAAACTTCATCCAGAGTTGAAACCAGAATTTTTAAAGCCAAAGATAAAGCCAAGGAGAAAGGAAAGACAGTTGCAATAACTGAACAAGACCTAGGGTCAGAATCAGGAGATGAAACAAAAATCATAGCTATGGCACTAAATAACTTGAAGGGGAAAGAGAATGAAACTAAACCCAGTTCTAGTATTTCTAACTGTCACATAGAAGCTCCAAGTGAAGAGAAGAGAATTGAACTATTCCATGTGAGGGTCATTTCCAAACATACCAAGGTTGACACAGTATTTGACAGTGGGTCACAAGCAAGCCTTTTTCTAAAAACTTAGTCAAGAAACTAAATCTTGAGACCTTTCCACATCCGAAACAATATCCTCTTAGTTGGATTTGTAAGGATGCAAATTTACAGGTTTCAAAGAAGTGCATATTGCGCTTTGCAATAACAACACATTTTGTTGTCATGGTTGAATTAGATGTTGTTCCGCTTGATATTATAGGTGTGGTGTTGGGTAGTTCTTACTTGTATGACAGGAAAGTTATATTCCATCGCCATGAGAACAAGTACCATTTATTCAAGGATGGAAAGGAGTAGATTGTGAGAGCTCATCGCAAAAAACTAGACCCTTCTTTAGTGAATGCAGGGTGCAAGTAAAAAATTGACATTGATGATGATTAAACAAAGGGAAGTTACACATAATACTTTTCATATAAATTTTGATGTAAATAATGAGTTGTTTCAATTTGACAGCAAGTTGTCATTGAAAGAAGATGACAAGCAGTTGCAGCAATCATCTCTGGTGTCGAACAGTGTTGAAAACAAAGTGTCAGTGCAAGAAGTTGCAAAGGTCCAAGAGAGGGCAAAGCAAATTAGCAAAGAAGGCACAAGGTTCAACAATGATCATTTTTGGTTTCAGAAAGGCATGGTACCATGGCGAGGAAAATTGGTTAGGAATTGATGCAAGTACAATCCTAATTCAACAAAAAATCACCATAAGGACAGGATGCAAGGTGAAAGTAATTTTCAGTTTCCTTTGATTATAGACCAAAGTAGAAAAAATATGTTTACTACAAAGTTAAGTTTTTGTTCTGCAAGTTTCAAAAATGTGAAGCATGACAATGTCAAAGTCAGCAATAGTTGGTCAATGGAATCAAGGAAAAATTTGTCGTTTTAAGAAAAGCTCCAATTAATGAAATGAAGGAAATTTCAGTGGCTTAAGATTGGAAGAGTGGGGACACAGTATCCTCATCTTTAGGTTTAGTGTTTGAGAGATATTTTGGGGTCCAAAATCTTCCTAGTGGGGAGGTGTGATCAGGAGATCATTTCCATAGTTAAAAAATGCTCAAAAATGAAATTGATCAAAAGTTGTTGTAACCTGAGCAAATAGAAAGGCATCGTCGTTGTGATTCTGGTGTCGTGAATGATTCAAAAAACAGAGGTTGTATGCAGAAGTTATGAAGGTTTGAAATGCCTAGTAAACTCCAAAAATTGGACCTTTTACCCATTTTGACCTTATGTGGAAATTTTGAAAAAAACATTTATTATGCAAAAATAATTTTTTTTATTAAAGTTGGAGGGCCTATCAGCGGGTACCACATGGCCCTCACGGAGGCTGCCACGTGGCCCCAGGGCAGGGTTAAAGGCACATATCTTGAATTTTTGAGTCTACAGGGATTGAACCCGAGACCCGACAATGCGTGCAGAGGCACCCAACCGGTCGGGTTGTGCAGTGATTATTATTTACAAAGGGCAAATATTTAAATTTATTTGCTAACTGTTTTCCCACTGCTGGCAAGGGGGCCAGCCCCCACATAACAAGACTGTCCACCGTGACCAGGTGCTAACCTCGGCGGTTAACAAGCCTTAATCTTATCCGAGTAACCCATGGGTCATGTGACCACGACGACATTAAAGCGGCAGTTATGTTGAACGATTTGTGGAACCGTAAATTTTAGGATTCTGACACTTGGTGGTTATGGTGATAGTGGGTTTACAAAGCCATGTGTCCAACAGTGGAGACCATGACCTAAACTTTAACTCAGCAGTTGGGTTCTGACGATTCTGGTGGGGGGTAATGTGACCACCTCGACCTGAAGTTTAATGCCAACCGTTAACTGTCTAGCTAAATTTATAGGGTACCAAAAATTCTAGCAGAAATTTCCAAAACTTTCGATGTTAACTGGAGTATCTCCACATTTAGTGGAGTTTTTTAAGGGACACTGGGAAAATTCTTGTTTTGGCCATAACTCCTTGGATTTTCAACCAATTTTGATGCATGGATAGTCAATTTTTGGTATTCTAGACATTTTAAACACATTGGAATAGGTTTTAGAGCCATCATAGGTCCTATTGTGTAGGTTTCACTTTCGGAAAGGTCAAGGAGCTACTAGGGCCACTAGGGTGTTTTCAGTGTATTGAGCATCCATTCACTATTTTTTGCAAATGAATAGTCATTCCTGGCTAATTCAAGCATTCTGAAGCTGTTTTTATAGAGAGCACAACCATTTGAGGCATTATTTCACATGTACTTACAATTTTTTAGCAATAAGAAATGAGGGGCATGCCATTGGGAACTGGACCAGCAGATGTAGCCCAGGAGGGGTGAACTGCTTCATCAAATTTGTTGAGTATTGTTACATGTGATGCTTAATTATTTGTTATTTACTATTGTACAATGTTTTATAATAAATTTACATGCTTTAACCTCACACAAAAATATGTTTAACTAATTTAAAACCATTTGTTTCACCTGCAAACTTTAGAGAACCTTATGCACACATTTTAATTATTGTTTGGATACTTATCATAACAAAACTAATACATTTAATTCATATCAGATATAATTTTATGATGTACATCTATTATTTAGGTGATATTTAATTACAATACATATTTATGTTTTAAAATATAAAAACAACCATAAAATGTACAGGTCAGAATCCATACCATGGCCCTACGCAAGCGTCAAAAACCCATTAGAGGCATTTACACAGGTATGATTTCATGCTAATCTCACTGTGGCAACGACCATCGATTGGAAGCCACCGAGGGCCCTTCATATGATATCCATGAGGTGTTGGCTCCTCAAGTGTTTGATAACATTCATGGGGAGATTGTTTTGCCTATAGATAAGCTGAAGAGTAAAAGAGGTAGGAAATCCACTATTTCACAATTTGTGCAACCTTTAGCCAAGAAAACCAACCTGCTTCCATGTTATGATCCCACGATGGAGGAGATAGATTTTTGGGTTATGGACTTGGACAGTGTCTGTACCAGAGATTACGATGCAGAGTACCTAATCGCTCCCATCATCCATGTGACCCCTCTGAAGCCTCCTTGAATGCCCATAGCTAAGGAGGAATCCATTGCTAGAGAATATGGGTGCTTGATAGAGGAAGAGGACTAGGTGACAGACGAAGATGAATGAACTCCATGATTGTCACCTTAGGATATACTCCAGCTCTTTTATTTTTATATGGGCCACTAAATATTTTGTATTACGAGACTGGATGATGCTATTGAGGGGTTGGTTTCCTCCTTTGAGGCAGCCCCAAACTTGGTTTATTTTGAACACTACCAAGGTAGGGATAGGATAAGCATTGCTTTCCATCTCTCCACATTGCCTATGTATAGTTTTTCATGCTTTTAATATAGTTTATCCCAAGTTACAAAAAAAAAAGTTCACATGAATATCTGTACATAAAAATGATTGAAGTACATTTTTGAATATAATATGTTAAAATGATTGAAGTGCAATACATATTTATGTATATATCTAAAAACAATAATAAAATTATAGTCTTAGACGTATCAAAAAATCAGAAAATTTTAAAATTTCATTAGAACATATATATCCAGTATACAATATTTGTCATTAATGTACATAGAAAAGCTACTTTCAGTTGATAGTAAACTAGAAATCACAAAACACGTATCACACATTTTGCATTCAAGAATGAATATTATAATTAATTTCAATAGACACATGTATAAAAAAAAATCGTGCAACTTGAAATTTTCATTATATCGACTATGTTAGATAAACAGATTTGTACATTTTGCAATAATGACAATATGAAAAATTGTACTAGAGAATGTATGAAATTGTTTAGACTAGATAATATAGACATGTGTATGTGTACACGTGTATAAATTACTCGTGTGCATGTGCCAAAATAATGTACATGTGCAAACACTCAAGTACATATAACATAAAAAGGTTGTTCAATATTTAGTTGAGTTCTGGATGTTCTAAAAGATGAATCCAAAGAGAAGAAATTGTTGGGCAACTCAATAAAAAAAATCCCAATGGAATGCCATCTTCGATGATTTGTTCATGATCAGATTTTGACATTTTCCATTTCTTAATTTTATTTTATTTTATTTTATTGATCTTCTATCAACTTTATGCGTGCTACACAGAGAAAGTGACTATATTGACAACTTATGACATCAAGTTCATAGACTTGAAAGTAAAAAAAATCCCCACTTTGATTAGTTTGTTGGAAAAAATAACCTTTAAGTATAATAGATCCTCTATCATATGTAAACCCATGATCATCATAGTTTTCTAATAATTTCATCCTTCATTTAGTGCAACAAATCAAATAATACTTCACATTTCCATCATACATAGTAGGTGAAACTACAACAGAAACATCTCCTGCACAATAAAAAAAACTTATGTATTTAAAATTAGATCATAATTAACATGAAAAGTTAACTTTAAAATTAAAATGTGTACTTGATTTTATTATCTATTTCTATATATCTATCATTTGAAAGCAATTGAAATTTTACCTTCTTTAACAAGATCAGAAACTCGAACACCATTAGATGATATTGTAGTCTCCTCTATTTGCATTCCTTCAAAGCTTGTAACAGACATTTTCCCCGTTGTATTTAGTTCTGCATGTTGTCAATCTTTTACATACATTTTATTTTCACAAACATAATTGGATTCTGTGTTGTTTACGAAAACAAGACAAAAACAAGAATATTTTCTTTTATCCAATGCAAACGCATTTGTGGACAACTTTGTTTTAATTGAATGAAATTTTTGAGTCCCTTTTATTTTTCAGCATCATCTCCAATCGATCTATCTACATCTTTGACTATGATATGCCAAAAAAAAACTATATGGAAAATTCAAAGAAGAGTATAAATATGATATCAAAATACCATCAAAGATCATCGTTGTGATAAATTTACTGTTTAAAATTAGAAATCCAAAAAAAAAAATTTGAATGTACCTTCATACTTCCCTTGATCGGTTAGTCTCATCGCTTAGTGCAACAATGCACCATTAAACAACTTTCTCAGCTGAGACAAGTCAGTTTGCAGAGTGGTCCATTTGATATCTTTGAAGTGCTCATTTTATGCATGCCCCTGCACCATCATGTTCTCCTTTTCCATGACCAGTCTCAAAGAAATTCCAACAATGTTTAATGCAGTTTTTTGTATGAAGACAACAAAACCAAAAGAATGATCGTGAAGATTTTAGATGACCTGCACATCCATCTGACCATATCCAATGTTCATAAAATTTTATTCCAAGACTTTTCAAGCTGTTAGGTTCATGTGATTTGGCTGATTGGCAAGAAAAATGACAGGGTAACATCAAACCAATCTTTGGAGCCCAAGGACCTAGCCTTCCTGGACTCAGAGAGGGCTCTCTCTATATGTGTAAGGGATATCTGCGTGTTTTCTTATTGTGTTCTGATTTTAGGCTAGTTATGAAGTAGGTTTTTGGTTTTTAAAGGTTGTGAGGGATGAAACTGATCAAAGATATAAGATAGGTAAAAAGATGTTAGATCAACTAGGCTATGGGGTCGAAAAGGTCAAGAAAGCTATCAGATAGTGATACAAAGCTGTTGAAGGGCCGATTTGATTCAAGGTAGAAAGGATCTTTGGGAAAAATGGAACAAAATGGACATCAAGTTTGTGAACAACAAAGAGTTTCAAGCATAACTAGTTTAATAGATAACATAAACATGGTAGGGAAAACCATTAATCATGCAAAATGTAACTATAAGCTAATCAATACATAGAAACAAACATTCAAGCCATGCATAGAGATATATCACCCTCTAACTTTGGGAAATGGCTATCAGACTTTGGGGAAAACACTTAAGACAGAAAAACAACTTAACTTACTATGTCAGAACGCCTAAACACAGTACTTCAAGTTATTCGGCACTTTGAACAACAAGATTTTCATAGTTTTAAGCAAAGGGCTAGATCAAAACTAGGCATCCTTGGTTCAACAAAATGATAATCTAATCAATCAAAGAGAAATTTCATGGATGGAACTATAACTAGCCATAGGTAAGCAGGGCGTACCGTAAATCATACTTAGCATGCATAGAACTATGAATGAAACAAGCAACAAGATCCTCAAGTTATTAAAGAGCAGTTAAGAATTCTTTAATGTTACTTAGGAAGAAGAAAACAAAGAAGCTATGAAGAAACAGGAAATTTGAGGTGCCTCCAAGGGCATGTCTCAAATTTGTTCTCTACTGATCTATAGCAAGCAAGAAACATGTATTCATGAATGAAAACTAGAAGAAAAAACAAAGAAAGAGACACTATACCATTCTACCAAGTCATGGAATCCAACAACAATCCTCTATTCATCATCCAAGAACATCCAAGAGGCAATCCAAAAGCATGAGACAAGTATTTCTTCCAAATCTTATATGACCATATATTGCTTCTATCATCAAGTTTAACCTTGTTTACAATGAAAGTCTTTGGAATATATAGGCCAAAGTGAGGAAAACCTCATGGTTCAACTTGCCATCCCATTGGCCTAATCAAAATATCTAAACTTTTCCTTGAGGCTTTGCAAAGCCCAAGGCACAAAATATCTCATAAAATATCTAAAAAATGCTAAAAAAGGGAATTAAATTGACTTTTTATAACTTCTCATGTGCAAAAATAGGTAAACGCACATGAGGAAATATCAGTTTTTAAAGGTTCAAAATTTACCAAAATATTCAAAATTTATATCAGCAAAAGGTCCTCTAACTTTATGGCAACATTTGGCAGTCTTCCCGATGTCGAAACGAGGCTCATGATATCTCGTTGGAAAGATATGAGTGTCTACTTTCTGGAAAAACTGAAATTTTCCCAATTTGATGCCTGGAAGTCTTCCAAAACAGAACATGTGTGTAAAAAAAACAAAAATTACAGTGTGCTGATAGACCGAGCAGAGTGTGCAAAAAGTGAGCATTTTTCGCCATTTCGGGGAAGAAAATGATCTCCAAATGTCCTAAAAATCGCTGAGTGTGTGCTCCTAAAATTATGGCATCCAATGATACCATTCTCATCCTTTGACGATTACCCAAAATAAAATGGCGAATTTCATGAGTTTTGACCAAAAACTCAAAAATGCCAAAAAACCAAAATATGTCAAAATGTGCACAAAATCGGTGAGTATGACCCTCAAGGGTTCTTAGCAACATGTTCTAAAGCAGAAGCCAAAATATGAAGTCTTGATGTGTCTTTTCTCACTTTCCATGCCAGGCGCTTCCCTTTAGCTTCCTTGAGCTTTTCTTGGTTTTCTTCTTTGTTGTTTGGTATTCTAGCTTTGGTGAAGAAGTCATGGCCCCTTGCCTAGGAGAGGCAGCTAGCACATGATTTGGAGGATGCCCTTCATGATCCATGTTTTATATTTGCTGGCCCTTATCATTTCTTTCTTGAGGGCTACCTTTTTTGTCTTTCATCACTGCCTTACTGCCCATTACTTTGCTCTTTTTTATCACTGCTATGTTTAGCCTCTTTGCCTTGTTCTTCATCATCACTAAAGTCATATCTTTTAGTACTGTGTTTGATTCAATAGGCTTTTAATAAGACATTTCTGTGGTTTCTTGAAAAGAAGTCCCCTTTGTTTTAGCACAAAAACCTTCCCTTCAAACACTGCTTTTATGAAATCACTGTCATTTTAAAAGACTAAACAAAACACTCTTTAAACTAATAAAAACACTCTTCCCAATCATCATCTTTCCTTTATGAGATCACTTCTTCCTTTGGATTTGATTGGACATGGTGTTCTTTGAGATCATATTTTCAAAGACTCCTTCAGATCTGTTAAATACCCTCTACACACATTCTGTTATGATAAGTCTTTTGAAAAAGCAAGTGTGCTTTCCCTTTAACTATCTCCTAGCCCTTTATAAACATTCAACAAGCCATTACCCTTCTATCACTGCTTGGGAGGCATATTGACTTGGATGCGCTTCTGAAAAACCAAACTGCCTCAAAAGTTATTGAAATGTGTTTTTTAAACAAAACTCTGCCTTCCTAGTCAACTTACTGTTTGATCAAGCAACAATGGTTTCAAATGCTGTGTGAAATGCACTCCTTTGCTATTAGGTCTATGTTCCTCCCTAGCACTGCCTTTTCCTCACATTGTATACCAAACAGCCAATATTTATAATGAACACACAGTCAACAAAGATAAACACATTCAAAGTGAATTTTCTTTGTTTGTGGTAAGGTCACCCAGTTTTGGTGTTTTGAGGCACTAGGACCGCCTTGGTTTTTAGTGAAAAGGAAAAACAACAATCTTCTCAATTCAAAACACTGCTACCTTCTTGGAATGCCACTCAACAAGTAGATTAAAGAACCATCACACAGTCAATCAAAAAGTATATACACAGTCCAAGGTCACTGTGTAATAGGATAAGGTGACAGAGCTTATTTTGTTTGGTGTGAGCTCAAAGACCTGCAGGAGTTAAACAACAAAACTCTTCTTTAACCAAAACACTGCTCTCTTTTTGGTATGCATGCCCATCAACAAAAAAATTCAGCACCATTACACAGTCAAACAAAGTGCATCTACACAGCCAAAGGTTACTATGTTATGGGATAAGATAAGAGAGCTTATGGTGTTTGGTGTGATCTCAAAAGACCTGTAGCATTCAAACAACAATAAAATCCTCTTAACCAAAGCACTGCTCTCCTTATACTTTATTGTTGCTCACACAAAGTTCGACAATACCTCCAAATGGTGATTTACAGCCTCACACACTAAAGTTGGTTTTATGGAGTAAAGGAGAAAGTACTGTTGTTTTGCCTCTTTTTATCAAACAGAGAAATATTTTGGTCTGACAAAAACATTCACATCATGATCAGTGTTATTAGAAGACAGACCCACTGTTTCACCTTTCAACTCTGTCTCTTCTTTTGGACACTGCCTTACACCTTTTAATTTGTTTGAGGGTAGTCTGTTAGGTTTTTGGAACATCAAAAGGAAACCACCATTTGGTTATGCTCACTGCTGGGCAAACATAGCCATTGCAAACCCAGATTTTTAAACTAACACCTTAACCCTCCTTAACCCTGTTTTTACCAATGCACACAACTGACGGGGTTTATTTTTGTGTCACAGCAGTTAGGATGTCTCAAATTTTTGACCACCCCCCTAGAACAGGAATGTAATGTTTGAGCAGTAATCCTCTTCAAAACAGTCACTCGAAATATCTTGATTTACACCAAGGCCTTTGTTGCCTCAAACACCATTTATCAGTTTGAAATTTGTAAGGGGGACAAGAAAAATACCTTGAGGGTCGATGGCAGCCCTTGTTTGACTGGCTGAGCAGCTTTGGAAATATATTTTTAAGGTTTTTAGGTGATTTTTTGACTGGTGCTACAGGAGCGCCGCGCGCTGCTACAGGCGCGCCGCACATCAATAGTAACCCTTTGTATTTTATCTCCCAAACCCGCCACGCAACTTTTCAAATGCGTCGCACAACTTTGCAGCCCGTTTGGAGGCCTTCACGGTGTTGGAATCGGGCACGAGATGGTTAATTGGAAAGCTGTGGAAGTATAATTTCCAGAAAAACTTGAATTTTTTCATTTGGTGTCCATTTGGTCCTTCAAAAATTGATTTTCCCAACACTTGTCAAAACTGGTGAATCCTGGTGCAGAAATGCATAAAGCTGATTGTAGGCCACTTTTGAATGCCTTCTCGGTGTCAGAATTGGGCCCGAGATGGCTCGTTGGAAAGATATGGAAGTATAATTTCCAAATATTCTTGATATTTTTCATTTTGTGTCCATTTTAATGTTCAAAAATTGACTGTCCCAACACTGGTCAAAAATGGTGCATGCTGGTGCAGAAAAACATAGTGTTGATTGCAGGCTACTTTTTTATGCCTTCCTGTTGTCGGAATTTGGCCCACGATGGCTTGTTTGAAAGATATGGAAGTATAATTTCCAGAAAAAATTTAATTTTTGCATTTGGAGCCCATTTGATTGTTCAAAATCTGACTGTCCCAACACTGGTCAAAATGGTAAATCCTGGTGCAGAAATTCTCCCGTGACATTTGTATTTTTCACATTTCTCACAAACCATGATACCTGTGAAGAAACTGAGGGAGGTTTTTCTTCTTGAACCTATGAGGAACAAAAACCTCTCTCGCATTTGTAAATTACATCCATGTTTGGTCAGAAACACATTTTGAAGAAAAATTCCTGAGCGCTCCTTAACCTCTGTCCTTTGCATTGCTCATTTGCTGTCACTGTAGAAAGAAACATTGTGTTATGTGAGGTTTTCTTTGACTCTTTGAAAGAGGTAGCTTCACCCTTTTGAAACCTAAAATGAAATTTTTTTATTCTGATGCTTTGGAGGTAGTGATGCCCTACTGTGAAAATGATTTGACTGTCAAGTGCCCTTTAAGTTCCTCTTTTGACTGTGGATGCAAAAATCAGTTGCCCTTACTCATGCTTTCCCGTTCTCTTTCCATTAAGAGAAGATTTATTTTAAGACTCTCCTTTCACTTGGAATGCAATAGTGAGGTGCCTTTGACCCTTTTTCATAAGGGGTTGCCTTCCTTTGTAACAGTGGCATGCATATATTGCTTCATTGAGTTCCAGGACCTGAAACACATGTCATGATCTTTCTTGCACCTTTATGACCTTGTATACCTATTTGCAATGCCTTTTTGGGGAAAAAATAAACTCAAGTTCCCTTTGTCTACTTATGATGAGTAATTTGAAAAACATTCTCTCATGAACAGGAAGATTACTACCCTTTGACAAATATTTACCATCACTAGCCTGTGTCATGACCTACCCCTTAATCACCAGCAAAGTTGTTTTTAATTGGGCTCCAAACTATTTTTAAAAGAAAACCTTGATAAGAGACAAGTTTAACCTCTTGTATTATAGTGGTACCCTTGTTTTCCTTCTTTGTATTTTACATCATTTCTCTATTTCAACTGTCTCCTACTGTGTTCACAATTTGTCTCTCAGTCAGTAAAAACCCTGAAATCAGTCACTGCCCTGGCCCTCTACTTATGAATGAAGGAGGCCCTTCACTTGGAAAAATGTCTGATGTTATTTTAACCTTCTATCTCATTCATATGAAGGCTGTCTGATGAACATATTGATGGTGTTTTCTCTTATACATGATGACAGAAGTTAGCTGGCACTCAAGACTATTTGACTCTTTCGGACATCTGTTTTAACAGTCTTTCTTCGATGATGCTGAACCAACTAGATTTCTCATTGTAGTTCTAATAATAATGAAACACATGCAAATAGATCTTTGAAGCCTGCTGCTTTACCTCTGCTTTTAATCATCATTTTCATGCAGAAGCCTTTAGTTGTTGTTTCACTGTAACCAAAATTTGTCTCATGGTCGGTGCAACTTTGAGAATCAAACTTTGTCCATCTGCCCTCTGCTTATAGATGAAGGAGGCGCTTACAACCCTCTTCTTGTAGATGAAGGAGGTTCTTTAGTCTTCAAACCCTCTGCTTATAGATGAAGGAGGTTCTTAGTCATGTCATATCATCAGCCTCTTGACAGTGTTGTTTTTTCTTTCATTGTCCTTTTAGGCTTTGAATGTGGTCACAAGAGCTTGATGAGAAACTCTTTGCTCTGTAGCTGCATCCTAGGATCAGGATCACATTGAGAAGCAGCTGTCTTCTCATGAGGAGCTCAAAATTGTCTTCTGAGATGCTGGTATGTTTCAGTCCTTGAAAGATCCATCAAACACTGTAAAAACACCTACAATCAGCTTGAATTATGGTCTATGTATTGCTGAGACTTAAGGGTGTATTAGTGGCGCGACCTAGGGCTGTAACTAACTTTATTTGCAGAATGGGAAGGTCTGTTATGACTGGTCAATAGAATATGGAGGTTCTTTGGCTCTTGAATAGTTTTCCAAGGGAGAAATGTCTTAAAGCGCCACTTCCTAACTTAGGGGGGACTATTTGAATAGATTTGGATTGTCTCTTTAGAGCTGATGGGCAGACTAGTATGGCTGAGGCTAGGTAGGATTTGATAATGAGGTTTCATCTCGTCATGGGAAAACTGAAAGGTAAGAGGGAAAAAATCTTATGGGTGTTTTCCGAGCTAGAAAATTTGACAAATTTTTAGATCGGATGTTGGAAAACTTGATTGTTACAACTAGTCATCACCAACAAGTGAAAAATACTGATGACTAACAGTGGCTCCATTTGGGGAGGGAAACTCTTTTTTAGGAGATGTCCAGAACTTCAGATCTTTGGCTTATGAAGACTAGTGCCTTACCCATTGGCGCAAATTTCATTCCTCTTTGATGCTACTTCTAAAAAGAGACAACATGATTAGCATCAATGATATTTCTACCTACCCCACTATTCTTTCCTAACATTTTTTCTTCTTTTTGGCGCATTTGGGCTAGAAGCATTTTGACAATATATATTTTTTCTTTTTGGAAACTAAACCTATCTAATTCTACACTTATATCTGTCGGGAGTTCAGATTAAACTGATGAACTCCTTCATTACTCTACCTACGCTAGATCAACTATCAAGATTAAGCTGTTTGACAGGATTTTGTTCTCTAATCTAAAAAATGAAATTGAAAAGATGATCAAATCAGGGTTAGAAAGTCTGATTTGTCATGTATTTGCAGCATGAAAGACAAGCTGCACACAAATATTATTTTGCATAAAATGGAAACTAGGAAAAACAGGGCTAAGATGCACAATTTGTTTTTCATCCCTGCTTCCCTCTTTGGTTCTGTTTTGGGCGTGTGGAACCAGTATCTTTTCCTAATCTACTCTCTTTGATAAGTCAAGCTTACACAATGTTGACCATATTTTTCACTCACTAACTTATCAACAATTAAATTTAAACATGTTCAGCTATGATTAGGCTAGATAGCTGAACAAGAATTTTGAGTACTAGTAGTGGCATTTAGACTTGCGCGCTTTCCGAAGGATTATTTTTTGGAACATGGGGCTTTATCATTGCTTTTTAGAAACTGCCCTCTTTTTCTACTTTTTACTGTTTTTGTATTTTCTGCTTTTTCACTTTTTCTTCAAATAATCTAAAACTGAAAAGATGCTCACAAGGCTGAGCTTATTTTCCACTGTTGTCTATCTATCCTAAGCTAATCTATACACAATAGACATTTGTTTGGTGAACTCTGTTTTCCAATGTAAACAGTCAAGTAGATGATTACATGGGTGACTCTGGTTTAGTTCTTTCATGATGCTGAAGTAATGAAAAGGCCACTCCCTTTTGGCTTGTTTTCAGACAGTAGTGCATAAGTTTTTTCTCATTCTTGGTAGCAAATTGTTCATGATAGAACCCACTACTCCTTCAGATTTCTTAAGGAAAACAACAAATGGATCTTGGAATAATACCTGATCTAGAGGGTTTGATATATAGGCTTCATTCAGGACTACTCTTTCTTCCACTTGGCTATATTTGGGACTTCCCTGGTAAAGCAACTCTTCCCCTTGCTCATGATCACTTGAACTGTCAGACTCATCATATATTGTAGTGTAGTTTTATTTCCAAGCTGATGTGTTCTGATTAAGTGGACTGAAAATTATGTGAAGGTCATCAGGTTGATGAGCAGGGACACACTTTGACAGTAAATTATCTTGAAAGGATAGTGTGACAACTCTCATGTGTTTATCAACCTCTATTTCTTCATCTGCAATTTGTAACTCAATGGAACTTGGTGGCTGCAAATCTGGAGTTAAGGAAGATTCCATGTCCAAAATGATTTCCTCAACCATTTCAGGAAAAGGCTTCTCATTTACAACTTGCTCGAGAATTTCATCATCCTCCTCAACCTCAACATCAAAGCTGAAAGACTATTGATTTCCAATTATGTGAATGTTATCTCTGATGGATTGAAGTGAAGTAGAGAAAAGAGTCTGAGACTCTTCGCTTACTTCTAAACTCTCAAGGCTCTCCTCATCAGTGTCATAGATGACCTATATTGGCTGCTCACTTTTCTCAAGTTTATGAAACTGAGCTTCCTCCCAAAAATAAAAAACTGAGTATTCTACAAAGTTAGTTTCTTTTTGGAAATCATCATCATTATCAACATATTGATCGAACCTCGGAAAATCATCATTATAATTAATGTCACCAACCATGCATATTTGACTATCAGATTGCTTTTCTTCAAATCGATTTACAAATATATTTTTTGACTTATGATATGCAAGATTAATAGGATAAAGATAAAAAAATTTATGGTTATGTGAAGTTTCAGAGGTTGTCTGCATGTTTATAAGTTGATCTATTTCCTCTTCAGTTAAAAAGGGAGGCATTTTCATTTCTCTACAATAATCCTCTTTCTCTTGGGAAATCTGACTTGAAGGATGAATGTATTTTTGGGCTTTACCTATGAGAGATGATGAATCATCACTTATGCCCTTAGAGAGATCCTGTGGGTTCTCTTTCATTTCTTGCTTGTTTTCATCTTTAAACAATTCTTTGTGATGTTGAGGATAGTTAGCATGTAATTCATGAGTTTTTTCTAATAGATTTTTAGGAGGCCAATTTTCTCTTATGAACTCAAATGACTCCCAGCATAAAGGTAGAGATCCTATAGGTTTTTCTTTATCTTCTATCTCAGATTTGAATTCATCCTCACTCAACTCTTCTTGATGCTTGGGATAATAAACATGGGATTCATGAGTTTCCTCTGATAGATTCTTAGGAGGCCAATTTTCTTTTATGAACTCAAATGACTCCCAGCATAAAGGTAGAGATCCTACAGGTTTTGATTTATCTTCTATCTCAGATTTGAATTCCTCTTCAATCAGCTCTTCTTGATTTAGGTGAGAGTGAACTTGAGCAGGGTTTTCCTAAATAACTGCTAAGAGATCTTTAGGTTGCAAATTTTCTTTCAAAGTCTGGAATGATTTAAAGCATAAGGGTAGAGAATCTAAAGGTTTTGATTCTACTTCCATTTAAGAATCTGTGATTTCAAAATGGCTGATAGTTTCTTTAGAGCATTCCTCTATGTTTTTATTTGCAACTTTCCCATTTGGCACATTTTGTTTATAACTCTTGTCTTGTAATAGTCGAGTGTGTTCATCCTGAGGAAGAAGTGTAGGTTGGTTTGAATAAGCAGTGTTAACCTTAACTTTGTGTTTTTCTCTTTTCCTGTCAAGTAGATGTTCTAGCTTGCTGAACATACATACCAATTTTTTCAACTTTTCCTCTGAAGATATTATTCTCTCTTGATTTGCTTTGTCTTTCTTTATTATTCTTAGCTGTGCCTCCCTATTTAGTATGTTGAATTCTACATCAACTTCTATCCTTTTCATTTCTTCTAGGGTCAAAGGATCTTTGTTTCTTATCTGGAAAACCATCTCTGGGTCAAAAGAATCTGGGTAGTGCAAGAGAGCACATCCGAGGGGTGGCTTTAGGTTAGCAGGCATTGCATGGTATAATTTATTGAACCTGGCTGAAAATTTTTGTATTGTCTCCCCTGGTTTTCTTTTTAATTGATTTTATTCCTTTATGATGAGAACTTTATTACCCATGACCACCGATCTATCTAGGAAGATTTGAGTGAACTGACGAAAATTGGTAATGTTTGCAGCTGGAAGGTCTTTAAACCAACTCTTAATTTTTCCTTGTAATGATAAGGAAAAAATTCTAATACGCACATCATCTTCTTCTATTTCATAAAGGTCAAGTAAGTCATCAATATTTTTGGCGTGCTCTTCAGCGGTAAATTTGGAGCTTTCTCCATCAAATCTAGGTGATTTGCTTTGAAGATTTGCTGGAAGGGCTTGAAAGATGCGAGGTAAAACCGGAGGCTTGTATCTTTCTGGGACCTTTGTGGATATAGGTAGTGTAAAAAGAGGTTCGTGACTATTTGAGGTTTTAGCCAGAGTGGAAAAGGTAGCATGAGGCTCATGTTTTGCTAGGTTTTCCATAGGTGAATCTAGGGTAAGCACAAGTGTATAAGCCTGCTCATGGTATCAAATTTGGGGCTTAGCTTTTCGAGGTTTGAGATCTTTCCAATGATCAATTTAGATCTCATCGGTGTATTCTTGATTAGGCTCAAAGTAGGATAGAACATAGTTATAGATAAAGACAATAATTTCTTGAATCCAACTAAGGCCTGAGTGTTTTTTCCTTCTAGGAGGACCGGTCATGTTTTAGGTTCTTCCTCCAGTGGAGTCTTTAGGTCTATTGAGAGTTGTGGAGTCGCCAGGTGGAACTTGGTTGTTTTTACAGAGATGTAGCTATGGTCCACCACCAATAACTAGGAAAAACCAATCTGGGGATATTTTTGAGGTTTTCTGAGTTTTTAATGTGCCTATGAGGTTTGGAAGAGTTTTCTATAACTAAATCATCATTTTTATAAGATGGTGAAAGAGCTAGCTTCTACTCTTCAAACAACACTCAAGTTTTCTAAGTTTGATTGAGACTTCGAGAATTCTAAGGTGTACTTAGATTGTCACTAACTCGGAAGGTCCCACCGTGATCGTTACTATGTTAGTGAGCGATGGGATAAGTCAATCAGATAGTATTCTTAAGGCTGTTGGAATGTTTAGGGAATCTAAGTTTGTTTACCACTGAGAGTCCCACCGTGATCGCCATTATGTTAGGTTCTCGTGATTTGGCTGATTGGCAAGCCAAATGACAGTGTAACATCAAACCAATCTTTGGAGCCCAAGGACCTAGCCTTCCTGGACTTAGAAAGGGCTCTCTCTATATGTGTAAGGGATATCTGTGTGTTTTCTTATTGTGTTCTGATTTTAGGCTAGTTATGAAGCAGGTTTTTGGTTTTTAAAGGTTGTGAGGGATGAAACTGATCAAAGATATAAGATAGGTAAAAAGATGTCAGATCAACTGGGCTATGGGGTCGAAAAGGTCAAGAAAGCTATCAGATAGTAATACAAAGTTGTTGAAGGGCCGATTTGATTCAAGGTAGAAATGATCTTTGGGCAAAATGGAACAAAATGGACATCAAGTTTGTGAACAACAAAGAGTTTCAAGCATAACTAGTTTAATAGATAACATAAACATGGTAGGGCAAACCATTAATCATGAAAAATGTAACTATAAGCTAATCAATACATAGAAACAAACATTCAAGCCATGCATAGAGATATATCACCCTCTAACTTTGGGAAATGGCTATCAGACTTTGGGGAAAACACTTAGGATAGACAAACAACTTAAATTACTATGTCGGAACACCTAAACACAATACTTCAAGTTATTGGGCACTTTGAACAACAAGATTTGCATAGTTTTAGGCAAAGGGCTAGATCGGAACTAGGCCTCCTTGGTTCAACAAAATGATAATCTAATCAATCAAAGAGAAATTTCATGGATGGAACTATAACTAGCCATAGGTAAGCAGGGCGTACCGTAAATCATACTTAGCATGCATAGAACTATGAATGAAACAAACAACAAGATCCTCAAGTTATTAAAGAGTAGTTAAGAATTCTTTAATGTTACTTAGGAAGAAGAAAACAAAGAAGCTATGAAGAAACAGGAAATTTGAGGTGCCTCCAAGGGCATGTCTCAAATTTGTTCTCTACTGATCTATAGCAAGCAAGAAACATGTATTCATGAATGAAAACTAGAAGACAAAACAAAGAAAGAGACACTATACCATTCTACCAAGTCATGGAATCCAACAACAATCCTCTATTCATCATCCAAGAACATCCAAGAGGCAATCCAAAAGCATGAGACAAGTATTTCCTCCAAAGCTTATATGACCATATATTTCTTCTATCATCAAGTTCAGCCTTGTTTACAATGAAAGCCTTTGGAATATATAGGCCAAAGTGAGGAAAACCTCATGGTTCAACTTTCCATCCCATTGGCCTAATCAAAATATCTAAACTTGTCCTTGAGGCTTTGCAAAGCCCAAGGCACAATATATCTCATAAAATATCTAAAAAATGCTAAAAAAGGGAATCAAATTGACTTTTCATAACTTCTCATGTGCAAAAATAGCTAAACGCACATGAGGAAATATCAGTTTTTAAAGGTTCAAAATTTACAAAAATATTCAAAATTTACATCAGCAAAAGGTCCCCTGACTTGCCGGCAATATTTGGCAGCCTTCCCGATGTTGAAACGAGGCTCATGATAGCTCGTTGGAAAGCTCTAAGTGTCTAATTTCTGGAAAATTGAAATTTTCTCAATCTGATGGATGGAAGTCCTCCAAAACTAAACCTGTGTGTAAAAAACCAAAAATTACAGTGTGCTGATAGACCGGGCAGAGTGTGCAAAAAACGAGAATTTTTTGCCATTTCGGGGAACGAAATGATCTCCAAATGTCCTGAAAATATCTGAGTGTGTGCTCCTGAAATTATGGCATCCAATGATACCATTCCCCTCCTTTGGCGATTCCCCAACATGAAATGGTGAATTTCATGAGTTTTGACCAAAAACTCAAAAATGCCAAAAAACAAAAATATGTCAAAATGTGCCCAAAATCGGTGAGTATGACCCTCAAGGGTTCTTAGCAACATTTTCTGAAGCATAAGCCAAAATATGAAGTCTTGATGTGTCTTTTCTCACTTTCCGTGCTGGGCGCTTCCCTTTAGCTTCCTTGAGCTTTTCTTGGTTTTCTTCTTTGTTGTTTGGTATTCTAGCTTTGGTGAAGAAGTCATGGCCCCTTGCCTAGGAGAGGAAGCTAGCACATGCTTTGGAGGATGCCCTTCATGATCCATGTTTTATATTTTCTGGCCCTTATCATTGCTTGCCTGAGGGCTGCCTTGTTTTTCTTTCATCACTACCTTATTTCCCATCACTTTGCTCTTCGTTAACACTGCTATGTTTAGCCTCTTTGGATTGTTCTTCATCATCACTAAAGTCATCTATTTTAGTACTGTGTTTGAGTCAAGAGGCTTTTAACAAGACATTTTTGTGGTTTCTTGAAAAGAAGTCCCCTTTGTTTTAGCACAAAAACCTTCCCTTCAAACACTGCTTTTATGAAATCACTGTCATTTTAAAAGACTGAACAAAACACTCTTTAAACTGATAAAAACACTCTTCCCAATAATCATCTTTCCTTTATGAGATAACTGCTTCCTTTGGCTTTGATTGGACATGGTGTTCTTTGAGATCATGTTTTCAAAGACTCCTTCAAATCTGTTAAATACCCTCTACACACATTCTGTTATGATAAGTCTTTTGAAAAAGCAAGTGCGCTTTCCCTTTAACTGTCTCCTAGCCCTTTATAAACATTCAACAAGCCATTACCCTTCTATCACTGCTTGGGAGGCATCTTGACTTGGGTGCGCTTCTGAAAAACCAAATTGCCTCAAAATTTATTGAAATGTGTTTTTTAAACAAAACTCTGCCTTCCCTGTCAACTTACTATTTGATCAAGCAACAATGGTTTCAAATGCTGTGTGAAATGCACTCCTTTTCTATTAGGTCTATGTTCCTCCCTAGCACTGCCTTTTCCTCCCATTGTATACCAAATAACCAATATTTATAATGAACACACAGTCAACAAAGATAAACACAGTCAAAGTGACTTTTCTGTGTTTGTGGTAAGGTCACCCAGTTTTGGTGTTTTGAGGCACTAGGACAGCCTTGTTTTTTAGTGAAAAGGCAAAACAACAATCTTCTCAATTCAAAACACTACTACCTTCTTGGAATGCCACTCAACAAGTAGATTAAAGAACCATCACACAGTCAATGAAAAATGTATATACACAGTCCAAGGTCACTGTGTAATAGGATAAGGTGACAGAGCTTATTTTGTTTGGTGTGAGCTCAAAGACCTGTAGGAGTTAAACAACAAAACTCTTCTTTAACCAAAAAAATGCTCTCTTTTTGGTATGCATTCCCATCAACAGATAAATTCAACACCATTACACAGTCAAACAAAGTGCATCTACACAGTCAAAGGTTACTGTGTTATGGGATAAGATAACAAAGCTTATGGTGTTTGGTGTGAGCTCAAAAGACCTGTAGCTTTCCAATAACAATAAACTCCTCTTAAACAAAGCACTGCTCTCCTTATACTTTACTGTTGCTCACACAATGTTTGACAATACCTCCAAATGGTGATTTAAAGCCTCACACACTAAAGTTGGTTTTATGGAGTAAAGGAGAAAGTACTGCAGTTTTGCCTCTTTTTATCAAACAGAGAAATCTTTTGGTCTGACAAAAACATTCACAACATGATCACTGTTATTAGAAGACAGACCCACTGTTTCACCTTTCAACTCTGTCTCTTCTTTTGGACATTGCCTTACACATTTTAATTTGTTTGAGGGAAGTCTGTTAGGTTTTTGGAACATCAAAAGGAAACCACCATTTGGTTATGCTCACTGTTGGGCAAACATAGCCATTGCAAACCCAGATTTTTAAACTAACACCTTAACCCTCCTTAACCCTGTTTTTACCAATGCACACAACTGACGGGGTTTATTTTTGTGTCATAGCAGTTAGGATGTCTCAAATGTTTAACCACCCCCCTAGAACAGGAATGTAATGTTTGAGCAATAATCCTCTTCAAAACAGTCACTCGAAATATCTTGATTTACACCAAGGCCTTTGTTGCCTCAAACACCATTTATCAGTTTGAAATTTGTAAGGGGGACAAGACAAATACCTTGAGGGTCGATGGAAGCCTTTGTTTGACTGGATGAGAAGCTTTGGAAATAGTTTTTTAAGGTTTTTAGGTGAGTTTTTGACTAGTGCTACTAGCGTGCTGCGCATCAATAGTAACCCTTTGTATTTTATCTCCCAAACGTGCCGCACAACTTTTCAAATGCGTCGCGAAACTTTGCAGCCCGTTTTGGAGGCCTTCCCGGTGTCAAAATTAGGCACAAGATGGCTCGTTGGAAAGCTGTGGAAGTCTAATTTCCAGAAAAACTTGAATTTTTTCATTTGGTGTCCATTTGGTCCTTCAAAAATATATTTTCCCAACACTGGTAAAAACTGGTGAATCCTGGTGCAGAAATGCATAAATCTATTTGTAGGCCAATTTTGAATGCCTTCCTGGTGTTAGAATTGGGCTCGCGATGGCTCATTGGAAATATATGGAAGTCTACTTTCCAAATATTCTTGAGATGTTTCATTTTGTGTCCATTTGAATGTTCAAAAATTGACTGTCCCAACACTGGTCAAAAATGGTGCATGCTGGTGCAGAAAAACATAGTGTTGATTGCAGGATACTTTTTGATGCCTTCCTGTTGTTGGAATTTCGCCCAAGATGGCTCGTTGGAAAAATATGTAAGTCTAATTTCTAAAAAATTTTGAATTTTTTCATTTGGAGCCCATTTGGTTTTTCAAAATTTGACTGTCCCAACACTGGTCAAAATGGAAAATCCTGGTGCAGAAATTCTCCCGTGACATCTGTATTTTTCACATTTCGCACAAACCATAATACCTGTGAAGAAACGGAGGGAGGTTTTTCTTCTTGAACATATTAGGAACAAAAACCTCTCTCACTTTGGTAAATTTCATCTCTGTTTGATCAGAAACACATTTTGAAGAAAAATTCCCGAGCACTCCTTAACCTCTGTCCTTTGCATTGCTCATTTGCTGTCACTGTAGAAAGACACATTGTGTTATGTGAGGTTTTATTTGAAACTTTTAAAGAGGTAGCTTCACCCTTTTGAAACCTAAAATTAAATTTTTTTCTTTTGATTCTTTGGAGGTAGTGATGCCCTACTGTGAAAATGATTTGACTGTCAGGTGCCCTTTAAGTTCCTCTTCTAACTGTGGGTGAAAAAATCAGTTCCCCTTACTCATGCTTTCCCGTTCTCTATCCATTAAGAGAAGATTTATTTTAAGACTCTCCTTTCAATTGGAATGAAACAGTGAGGTGCCTTTGACCCTTTTTCATAAGGGGATGCCTTCCTTTGTAACAGTGGCATGCATATATTGCTTCATTGAGTTCCAGGACCTGAAACACATGTCATGATATTTCTTTCACCTTTATGACATTGTATACCTATTTGCAATGCCTTTTTTGGGAAAAACTAAACTCAAGTTCCCTTTGTCTACTTATGATGAGTAATTTGAAAAACATTCTCTCATGAACAGGAAGATGAGTACCCTTTGACAAATATTTACCATCACTAGCCTGTGTCATGACCTACCCCTTAATCACCAGCAAAGTTGTTTTTATTTGGGCTCCAAACTGTTTTTAAAAGAAAATATTGATAAGAGACAAGTTTAACCTCTTGGATTATAGTGGTACCCCTGTTTTCCTTCTTTGTCTTTTACATCATTTCTCTGTTTCAACTGTCTCCTACTGTGTTCACAATTTGTCTCTCAGTCAGTAAAAACCCTGGAATCAGTCACTGCCTTGGCCCTCTACTTATGAATGAAGGAGGCCCTTCACTTGGAAAAATGTCTGATGTTATTTTAGCCTTCTGTATCAGTCATATGAAGGTTGTCTGATGAACATATTGATGGTGTTTTTTCTTATACATGATGACAGAAGTTAGTTGGCGCTCAAGACTATTTGACTCTTTTGGACATCTGTTTTAACAGTATTTCTTCGATGATGCTGAACCAACTAGCTTTCTCATTGTAGCTCTAATAATAATGAAACATATGCAAACAGATCTTTGAAGCCTACTGCTTTACCTCTGCTTTTAATCATCATTTTCATGCAGAAGCCTTTAGTTGTTGTTTCACTGTAACCAAAATTTGTCTCATGGTTGGTGCAACTCTGAGAATCAAACTTTGTCCATCTGCCCTCTGCTTATAGATGAAGGAGGCGCTTTCAACCCTCTTCTTGTAGATGAAGGAGGTTCTTCAGTCTTCAAACCCTCTGCTTATAGATGAAGGAAGTTCTTAGTCATGTCATATCATCAGCCTTTTGACAGTGTTGTTTTTTCTTTCATTGTCCTTTTAGGCTTTGAATGTGGTCACAAGAGCTTGATGAGAAACTCTTTGCTCTATAGCTGGATCCCAGGCTCAGGATCACATTGAGAAGCAATTGTCTTCTCATGTGGAGCTCAAAATTGTCTTCTGAGATGCTGGTATGTTTCTGTCCTTGAAAGATCCATCAAACACTGTAAAAACACCTATAATCAGCTTGACTTGTGGTCTATGTATTGTTGAGACTTAAGGGTGTATTAGTGGCGCGACCTAGGGCTGTAACCAACTTTATTTTCAGAATGGGAAGGTCTGTTATGAATAGTCAATAGAAGATGGAGGTTCTTTGGCTCTTGAATAGTTTTCCAAGGGAGAAATGTCTTAAAGCGCCACTTCCTAACTTAGGGGGGACTGTTTGAATAGATTTGGATTGTCTCTTTAGAGCTGATGGGCAGACTAGTACGGCTGAGGCTAGGTAGGATTTGATAATGAGGTTTCATCTCGTCATGGGCGAACTGAAAGGTAAGAGGGAAAAAAGCTTATGGGTGTTTTCCCAGCTGGCAAATTTGACAAATTTTTAGATTGACTATTGGAAAACTTGACTGTTACAACTAGTCATCACCAACAAGTGAAAAATACTGATGACTAACACAAGCAGTTATAAATCTTTTCAAAATAGTCTTGTACAAAATATGTATCATGTGTACGATCATCACCAATATAAAAGTGATATTCTTTAATAACATGCAGATTTTCACTGGTGCTTTCTATATGATCAAAATTTTGTTCAGCATATCTATATAGAATATGGAGAAGCATGGAGACTTGGTCAGAATGATAGTATTCACTTTGAATTTCTTTGTGTGGAACAAATGTGTAGTTTTCTACAAAATCAACTATTGATAAAATGGTCCCTGGTGGAAAAAATTCACGTGAATTTTTGAATTGCAAGTCTTGTCATCAAGCTCTATGGGAATGCTTGGTGTATTTATAAATTTTTGCCTCGAACTTTCTTAAAAGACCTATCACAAAAATTTATTCATCTTGTAAATCAATTCATTTATCACTTGAACCTTGAATATATGTAAGGATATATTCATATCTCTTCCATTTCACTTTCATTTTGGACAATGATTGATCATTTATATCAATACGATATTTGTTTCTAATTTTATTCAAAATTCCACAATCATCGCATTTTTTACGAACAACACATTTCTTTTGGTAAAATAATTCATGGCTTTCTCTTCCACATAAAATTTGAGATATTAAATCATGGATAGTGGGAGGAAGTGAATCTTTCCAAAATATTTTACCAAAATTAAGGAATGTGTCATAATATAACTGAAATTCCACATGATAATGACAACAAAAACTGCCATGTACAGTGATAGGTTTTACATACCATGGTTTTTGGTGCACAAAGGCACTGATTAAGACATCAATTTCACGATTCTCTTCTTTGAACTTTTTGAAAAACTCTATCTGAGTGGTGTCCAAGAAATTTTTTGGATATTCTTCGTACTGATTTTGTGCTATTCTTCTTCACATCACATCCCTTTCTTTTGGTGAAACACATTAATTTTTTATCGAATATTCATATATTATTTTTTTAACATTTTCTCCAAGTCTATCTTTGTATGGTTGCATAAAAATAGTTGTCCAACAAGTGAGTTCATCAATTTCATCTATTTGCAACCGAAATTCCTGATGTTTGTGAAAAAAATTTCATCATGTTCCTAATGCTCATGCCATAGATTTTACCAAACAATTCTCATTAGTACTTGATGAAACCACTGCAATATGTATTGCTCTACGTGCATCTTAATCACTTTTATTTCTAGATCTCCTAATAGAATTTAGAGCACTATTTATATTTTGTATCATATTTTCCTTCATTTTTTAATCTTTTTTATTTTTTTTTGAATAACCAATAAGGTCATAGCTTATTTTAATTTCCTTGATGTTAAGAGACATTTCAACAATTGGGCCTGAACTACCATAGTTTCATCTTTGAAGAACGAATCAATAATGCGATAAACACCTTATTGTATAACATGGTCAATTTTTTTAGATCCATACGTGTGAGTGTCAACATTTTCTAACATCTCATCATCGATATTGATTTCATCTATACATATTAGAATTAAATTTACATAATAGGTTTACATATTCAATAAATAACTAAATTATAAATATGTATAATTTCAATAATACACATGTGTTAAACATATATATATATACATACCTAGTGATTCAATTTCTTCACTTGAATTTCTTTCAACATTTTCACCATCTTCAATCATTGGTTCAATATCTCTTTCACTTTCTCTTTCAAAATTTTGTATCTCATCATCAATTTTTGAGGAATATTTCTCTACGTTTACATTGAAAAATATTTTTTAAATTAGTTCATCAAATAAAAATTAAGTTTCACAATTTACACTAGGAAATATCAAATTTATAATATTTACATTTACATACCTGCTTCAACCTCTAGTTGAGGTTGATTTTCCCTTTCAATATTTTAGCGTTCTTATCTCTTTTTTTGTGATATTCTCTCCCTTGTTCTCTACATTCCTCAGGGTCTCTTGTTCGATCAGATTTTCTCTTCCAATTCCTTCGATTTCCCATGATAATTGAGTATGGATCTCAAAAAATTTTCTTCAAAAAGACAAAAACTCAATTAGAAAAAGCATAACAAAAGATTTAATTTAAAAAAAAAATCATTTTAAAATTTTTTCACAAAAGACATACTTCAACCCAAAACACTTACTTTAAAAAATTCGAGAAAAAAATGTGTTCTGAAAATGAAATGAAGCTCAAAATATTTCCTTCCAAGTCCTGCAAAAAAAAATATTTAAAAAGTTAGACATAAACTCATTTTAAAAAATCATTATAAAATATTTACTTCAACCCAAAACACGTACTCTAAAAAAATATCACTTTAAAAAATACCTCAAAAAAATGTCCATTGAAAATTAATCCGAACCTCTTAAAAAATGTCACTTAAAAAAATACCTCCAAAAAATGTCCTTTTAAACTTAAGCCCAAAAACCTCTAAAACAATGTCTCTAAAAACAAAATACCTCCAAACAATGTCCTTTGAAAATTAAGCCCAAAAATCCTCTAAGAAAATATCACTTAAAAAAATACCTCCAAAAAACATCCTTTGATATTAAGCCTAGAAAGAGTCCTTTGAAAATTAAGCCCAAAAAAAGTCCAAAAAGCTCTAAAAACAAAATACCTCCAAAAAAAATGTCCTTTGAAAATTAAGCCCAAAAAGCATCTAAAAAAATATCACATACCTCCAAAAAATGTTCTTTGAATATTAAGCCAAAGATCCTTTGAAAATTAAGCCCAAAAAAATTCCTTTGCAAAATCAGCCCAAATGAAGAAATGTGCAAAATTATGTGAAAATAATGATTCTGTTTTCGACTATTTATATAGTTGGGATTTTTTTTTTTGGAGGGGCTTCATCAAATTTTCCAGCTGACGTAAAATTCGATTAAAATTTTAGCCAAACTTTTGTAAAAACTTCAGCTAAACTTTTGTGACATTAGAATTGACGGGCTGTCGAGACAAAAAACAATTTGACCAAACTTCTTAAAAAGTTCGGCCAAAGGGATCAAATATATTATCTTCTTCCTTGCAAGGTAATTTCATGACCCAACAAGTTTGTTATTCTCTGTGCAGAAAGAAGTCATTGTAGATTAAAACATAAAATATAGAATACTTACTTGAGAGGTGAATATGCTCCTTTTGATGATGATATCTTCAATTTGATACCATCTTGAGGATGTTGACTTCCACTACTACTTGGGTTGTTGACAACTGAAGATGTCTCCTTAATGATGAATGCTTACTGAACTTCTTCAAGGATGTTTGAGATGTGATTTTTGCTTCAATGTGAGGGAGATCATTTTAATTCCTTTGATGGTGATGACGATTTTCTTCCTTGCTTCCTTTGGTTAATGATTGTAGAATATGTAAGCCTCCCAAAAATTATTCAAGTGTAGAGTCCTCCTTTGAATGGAGGTAGGGTCTTTGAGGTCTTCCTCTTCTTCAAAGTGTTGTTCCTTCTAGATGATATGATCCTTATGATAATATGGATAGTCCTCCCTGGTGCTTTAATTTCCTTTATGCTTTAATTTCCTTGATGTTCTTCTTATGCTCGACCCTTTCTTTAATGGCGACATCTTCAAGCTACCTCTTCTTCTAGTTGTTTCCACCTCTTCTCTGACACCATGTTGAGAAATCAAGGGGAAACATAATTAAGTGGTTTATGTTTCTTGGATAACTTCTTGTGATGCTCTTTTACTTAACTTGATATACTTGTGATTAGCTTATTCTTTCCCTTGATTATTATTATGTTCTTATAATCAAACAACTACCGAACTATGAAGATCAATGAGATAAGTGGACACAAAATATAGGTTGTTATCCAAGGCCAAAACCTCTCCTCTTGAGAGGAAAACCCACAAAAATTATTCTCTTCTTATAGAATCTTCAAATGGTGAATTCCAAGACCTAAGACACTTGACAAAGACCCCTCCAAGACAAATTCAACCTCTACTTTGATGAACTTTCCTTCGAAAAAGTAAGCATTAGTCAAAATTCTCAAAAAACTTCAAATTTCGTCCTTCACTTCAAATTTTGGTCACTACTTCAACACTTCATTCTTTTGGATTGCCTATAATTTATGTAATTTCGCACATGGGAGTGGTTTAGGGTAGAATTATGAACCTTTTCACCTTTGCTTGGATTGATCTCTTTCCTTTGGTAATTGAACTCCCTTTATAAATATTTTGTTCCCAAACTTTGTCTACTTTTGGTATGTCTGTAGTTTGGTCTTGTTTCAATAGTAGTGATTCTCTAAATTTCGCATATTAGGCGGATGGAAACCAAAAAAATATCCTTCAAAATCCTTAATTCATTGTTATTTTTTTCTCGTCTTTCTTGTTGCTTATTATTTTTTTCCTTGTCCTTCAACGAACTTGTTGGATATTATCTTGAGGAGGTCGAGTTCTCCCTTATATATAGGCTTCTCATGTTCGTCAAATATCCATTATAAGGTCAACTTGTCATCCCTTGAAGGCCTACTTGTTGCAGCTAGAACGACCTAATCTTGGAGGGTCTTTATGATTCAAATTGACTTAGATTAAAAAAAAAAAAATACATCATACAACATGCCCAATGGGGTCTTTGATATATGACAATGACTCAGTTGACTTCTTCACTCCATGAAAAACCATAGAAGCACTCAATGGGTGCTTGACCTACAAATAAATTGACCTTGAGAATGAAACACATGCTACAAAAAAATACTAATAATTTTTTTTTCTTTTTTCAATATACAAGAATCAAGAGTACAATTCATATTCATGAAAACTGAACATAGTTACATCAACATTGTTGTCCACTAGGAAATTGGCTTTAGAAATTTCAATTGCAAGAGTGGCATCTAGACGTTGGAGTAATTGGAATCTCATTGAAGAGCTTCAGGTTCCTCCTCGAGACTTCTTCCATTATGAGCTCTATTGGGGGGTAAATAACCACTGTAGTTGGGAAGTTTAGCATCTTTCCCTCTTTGGTTTTGAAGTAATTGTTTCAATTTTGTCCTCCCTTGGCCTTGTGTGAATTTGGAGCATTCTTGTTCATTTCATGGTCTCAGTTCATAGCTTGGACAAAGGCCAAGAATTGCAATTACGAGTAATATCCATTTCCTTTATGGAGTTTATCTCTTTATTAGGGACTGTACCTTTTAATTGTGTTAGTAAGCAATCCGACTGAAATATTCTGAGTGTTGGAAATTATATTTCTCTCATGTGTCTTGTCTGTGTTATTTCGTCAGTTGGTCCTTCATACTTCAGTCCTCTTCACTTTCAAAGTGCCTCTCCCATGGATTCAAAATCATCAACCTCTGACTCTTTAGCTTTATATATATGTGATCATTACAGAAAGGACCATGCAACTATCAATTCTGAAATCTATAGCATCCATGTCATGCTATATGAGCAAAGGGCCTTTGATTGCAACACCTTTAACCTAATTGAGGCTTAGAAGCAAAGAATCTCATGATTGGAGGAAGAAGCTGACACTCTTCACAACATCATTATGGACGTCAAGCTACAGGGTGCCCAACGATCTAGCCTAGCAAGGCAACCACCTCGATGTGTTAAAAAAAGTGATGTGTTAAAAATATCAATTAATTTAATTGTGTATATGTATTTTACATTTAAACTTGTTAGATGGTGTTATAATTTATGAAGTAGCATGAGAGAGGAGGACTTGAAATATTTGAGTGAGAAGATAATTGTAGCAAGCATAAAAATAAAAACACTCTATCTTTTAACTTCATAGACCAACAATCTTTACAATTAATAAAAAGTCAAAACATTAACTATAATTTTAAATAATAATAATAAACATCTACATTATTTATATATTTTATGTAATATTCTTCTTCTTTTTTAAGCATGTATAACATTGTCATCTAAAAAAAATCTATCCCTCAACATCAAATAGTATTAGAGCCAAAACATCATTATCACTAAAAAGATAATAAAGAATATAATATATGGTTAATTCAATTATTCATTTAATAAATTTTTAATTTTTAATATAACAGTGCAAAACAACATTTAATAGTGTTTATTGACCTATTAAATATAAAGTATTAATTACAATGTTATGAAATTTAGAAAATAATAATAATAATATATTTTTTATATATAAAGTCATTTTAGTTGAAATTTAAAATAAATAAAAGTTAAATGTATATTTTATATGTAGATTTATTTGTACAATCAAAACGAAAAACGAGAAACGAGTTGATAGAAGCCTGGGAGGATCTGCGAGGTAAAAATGAGTTGCTATAAACAAACTTGTGAAGAAACCGTGTTACTTCACATCAATTGACAACTACATTCTCCAAATTCATTTCATATACAATGGGAAGATTATTGGCTCTGTAGCTGTAGAGAGTTTCCTGTAACCCACGAACGCACACCTTCCGGTGAGGTCCATAAGATTTCAAGGAACCCGAACCATTCTTTGCTATTGAGGAAACCAATGTGACCATGCACAAAAAATGATGTCGAGTGAGACACCCCACAGAAAACTCGTCAATCGTGGTGGCCCGTATGAAGCATAGTCCCCTGGCTGCGTCAAATGTGCAGTGGATTTCAATGTTGTCATAAGGAAAGGCCTTTTCCGTTGCTGTTTCTTCCAGGGGAAACAAAGGAACCGGAGTTAATACACCCTCTGCCTGGACTTGCGCACCTCCGGCAATGATAGCAGTTATATTGCCTCTGGTAACCTTAAGCTCTATGTCGTTGGATGGCTTCAAGTTCTCCACTAATTTACCCAACGCATATATCTGACTTCTCATCCACCGAGGTAGTGGGTCACATATCAAATGCATCGCAGAACAGAAGAAGAAATTGATGTTTGTGTAGATCCATGCCCTCAATGGCGTGCAGAATTCCAACACTGTGGAAATGAAGGTTAATAACACAGTGATTAGCCAGTATACCTTCTTCATTTGTAAGAAGAAGCCACCCAAGTTTAAAACTTTGAGTATTTTCTCCTCAGAAACTGACAAGTCCACAGGCAGAAGAATAGAACTACCCCCTATCTCCCTCACTGTCTGCCTGTCGAGTATGATATGTTCTAAAACTTGATTGAAAGTCATGTCCCTACCGGTAGCGACGTGTTCCCGAATTTCTTTATAATTTTCGAGAAACACTACATTTGGGACCTCGGCGTGGGCACGGGCGACGGCCATGTCGAGGTAGTAATATGTGTACCCCAGTTCGTCCCAGATGGATTGTGTGATGTAATAACTCATTTTGCCATTGATAAACAACATGTTTTTGTGGGTTCCCCTTCTCTCCAGATGGAAATCCATGCCCATGTACGACAATCGGATCTCACGCTGTCCCCTAGGTGGTGGTATATGAGGTTCTAGTGCACTCTCTTGAAGAAACATCCTTGCAGAGAGTGAAGGCGCTTGTAAGATGGGGAGAGCCCCAAAGGCCGCAACAACCAGCTCACCACTGCTTGTAGAAGAGCCCCTATTGGCGTTAGTTTTAAAAACTGCCATAGGCCCAGGCCGATTTGAAAGCGCAAGAGGGCCTTACCCAAAATTGCCTTCACTTCTTCCTTTGACATCTTTACGATGAAAGATTTTCCACTCTCCTCACTCACTCACTCCGCTTATCTTTCTCCTCTCCCTACTTCGATAGCCTAGTCTCGCACTTTAGTGATGTTTGCCCTCCTCTTATTATTATTCATCCTTTGCATCTTTTTATTCATGACTTCGTCTCCCGGCAAAGCCATCTTTCTTTTTCTTGGTGCCGGGGGGGAGGCATCTTCTCTTTTCTCTTCATAACTTCATCTTAAGGTAAAGCCATCAACGATTCCCTACCACATCAATGCTTTTTCTTTTTTATTAGGCCATTTCACAGGCTTCTAATATTCTCTTTTTGATAAAAGAATTTATGTAAATAATATTCTCTTTTTGATAAAAGAATATAGGTAAATAATATTCTTTTTTGATATAAAAATATATATAAATAATTTAACAGTTTTATATATAATACATTAAGTTTTATCTATATAGACATATATCATAAATTAAATGGTCATTAAAACTAATTAAATTATTTTTCAACTTTTAAAATTATTCTTTTTATATATTTATTTAGCATATAAGTGTGTATAATGAATATTGTGGTAATTTTTTTAATTTTCTAAGAGATATATCTGTTTCTTTTGTTTTTTAATTTTTAAAGAGATATATCAATTTCCTTTTATTTTATTTTTAAACAAAATATTTTGTTAATAACTTCATATGTTTACATATTTGAGAATAATCAATATAGATTTACAGAAAGAGATAGTAGTTTCCATCATAATAGTACATTTAATGAATAATTAGTTTTTATTACTACAATAAGAGACATAATATGGTAAAATTTAACTTGTTTATCTTGAAACTTCTTACAAAAGAATGATTTTTTTGGAGTGAATAAACATATTGAGTTGCATATTATTTATTCTATTTAAATACCCAAGAAACTATTTATCATCAAACTTTTTCACTACTCATATTTTTGGAATCTCTCTTCTAGAATTGTTTTTTTTTTTTTCTAAATAAGTCTAAGTTCTATTAGTGTAACAAAAGAGTACAAGGAGGCTCATGCCTCTGCAGTGCTAGCCATGTTCTTGGCATAATTGAGCATGAAAATAGGAAAATTGACTGCCCAAAAGTGGGAAACCAGTCCGTTCAAGAGTTTAGTCGCTGCCCACGCAGGGGAAACCAGCAAAACATAGAGTGAAAGTGCATCTTTTACAATATTCAAAGTGAAAACACAACTGCCTAGAAACTTAGACGCAAGCCTTGAAATTGGCACTTGAATCTTAGACGCTGACCTTGCAATAGTCAAAGAAAAAATGCAACACTTGGAACTTGAAATTGAATAACTAAAAGATCCTGATTGTCCAAATATCATGGGGAAGGTAGGTGTTCTTCCAAAATCAGACATCTGTATTCGTCGATATCATCCTCCTTAGCATGCTTTACTGTGGTGTCGTCCTTAGCTTTCATTGAAGTGTTGAGGTGGCCGCGTTCATGTTCGTCACTGTTGCTTCTGTCCTTGTTCTTTCTTTGACTTCTTGAAAGGGGCATAACCTGACCATCAGCATTCTTCTGCAAATCAGTGCTGGGTGGTTCCTCTTTGAAGGAGACTGTGATGGTTGCAATGATACGAGGGCGGTCCATATTACATGAGAAATGAAACTAAGCTGACTGACTGGGCATGACTGGAGTGGCATATAAGGTGAGTTGCGAAGGGGAAGATTCAACCAGATGGTGCAGCGTCTAGAGGTTGGCTGGGGCAAAAGCATGAGCGGGTTGGGAACTGGACTGGCCAACATTCCTGACGCGACCGCGACCACTACGAGTAGCCGGGTAATGACCCAAAGAATTGTCGAGCGATGGAGAGGAGGATTCAGAGTAGGATGAGGGTGACGATCGCACAATTTTTCCATAGTTGTTGCCTTCAGGGCATTGCATTTGTTGGCGAAGATGAGGCATGCTGACTTTGTGAGAATTGGACACTGATGCAGAGAGGGTCAAGGTAACAGAGGCGCAAGGGTTTGAGGCAAAGTGCATATTGCAGAGCAGTCCAGGCGAGAAATGGAGGCCAGACACCAGTTCAATACAGCAAAGGAGATGGCATCGTCTTCCCATCATCGTGCGTAAGCTCAGCTCTACAACACTAGGAGGACAAATGTAGGTTAACGACACAGGAGTGAATAAGGAATTTCCTGGAGTGACGATGGTGAGGAGTGGTATTAAAACATCAACAGGGGAGCATCGACTGGAGAGCAGTGTTAATGCACTGCAAAGAATGACGGTGGAGGCAATAAATACAGGCTGTGTGAGTTTATGGGTGGCCCATAACTCCATCAACTTGCCTGGCTCATTAAACCTGATTGACACCCGCATCCGAGAATCTCTTCTATAATTGTTAGGATGTTACTTTTTATTCTATTTAAATATCCAAGAAACTATTTATCATCAAACTTTTTCACCACCCATATCTTTGGAATTTCTCCTCTCGAATTGTTAGGATGTTCTCACTTAACCGGCCACTTTTCCACCCCCGCAACATATTTACCATACCATCAAATTTTTTCATAGCACCCCTCTTCCTAATACCTATTAATATTGTCTTACTCCAACCAACACAACTGAGATTGACATACTAATTTAGCCATTGTTGAAAGTAGGCACGATTCACCCCATCACCTTACCTTATTGATCAATACCTTTGTAGTCCTTTAAGAAGAAAACTCATGGATGGCATCTAGAAACTAACTATACATTTTTTAATAAGGATATCACAAAAAATAAATACTCATTCCATTGTATCAAGGCTTTGTTGGACCATTTGTAGGGTGCTTGTTATTTTTCAAACTTGGATCTAACGTGGGCTTGCCATCAAGTCAGTATGAATGAAATTCATGCATAAAAGACAACAAAAGTTCAATTTTACGCTTTATGAGTGGTCAATTATACCCTTTGGTGTCACCAAAACCCCCACCACTTTTATGAGACTTATTGATGACATATTTTATCCACCGCTTAGAAATTTTTCCCTTATTTATTTGGATGATCTACTAATGTTTAGCAAGACCGAAGATGACCATGTCCTCCAACTTTTCAAGTGTATGATATTTTATGTGCGAATCAAATACAAGTAAAACATTAAAATATATATGATTAGTTAGTGGTTTGTTTCTTACCTAGCCTTTATAATTTCAGTAGAGAGAATTCAACCAAACCCTTATAATGGCATGACCCTCCTACACTAGCTAATACCCCACACTAAATTAATAGTATTAATATTTAACAAAAGTTGAGTCTCTAGTTTTCCAAGTAGAGACAACCTCCCTAATACTCTCTAATAAATATATTTCTATTACACACCATACAAAAAATCCACTTTTCAAGACCTCGAGGATGTTTCATATTCTCATGGGGATTTCACTTAATGGATCTCAAATATATCACGTGCATTCGTGGCATACTAAAAAATACCCCTAATTTTACTACATATTGCAAAATACCTCTAAAAATTACATTATTTAAACCCCTACCAATATGAACCTGATACACCTTCCCATTAAAAAGGCCTCTACTTTAACTAGATATTGTAGGTATCTATTTTTTCATTTCCAATTTTTATACACATTTATATTTTTCCAT